>PKMM01024129.1:957190-1031868 GCA_002933915.1 Eutrema heterophyllum
AAGAGGGTCCGGATTCATCAGAGATGAAGTTGGTTTCACCTTCCTTTTCTTTTCCCTTTTGGGATTTTTGATACAGATCGGCCAAATGTCTTGGTGTACGACATGTATTGGACCAATGTCCTTTTATGCCACAGCTGTAGCAAACATTTTCATAATGTTTTTTCATTGTTTTACCAACTTTATTCTCTTGAGAGTTTTTATCAATTCTACCGGTGTTGAAATTATTAAAATGAAATCCTCTTCCTTGGCCTCGACCACGTCCACGACCAAGTCCTCGACCACGACCACGGCCTCTACCGGGTCCATGTCGTTGCCAATTATTGTAACTGGATGATACAACATTCACTTCTGGGAATGGAGCTGATCCAGTTGAACGAGTCTGATGGTTTAGCATCACGAGCTGATTATTTTGCTCTGCAACAAAGAGGGTTTGCATCAACTCTGAGTAAAGAGTGTACCCTTTTGCCTGGTATTGTTGTTGCAGGATTACATTTCCAGGATGAAATGTTTGGAGTGTTCTATCTCTCGATCATATCATAATCGCTTACTTCTTCTCCACATAACACCATCATGGAGGTGATCCCGAACAAAGCAGAATTATATTCACCAACACTTTTGTAATCCTGAAACCGCAAATTCAGCCACTCATGTTTGGCTTTTGGTAAGATCACGTATTTCTGGTGATCAAACCTATCTTTTAGTGATTTCCATAGATCTACATGATCTTCTTTTGTGATGTATTGGTCTTTTAGACCATCATGGATGTGGTGGAACAAAAATATCATGGCATTTGCCTTGTTCTCATCCGATGTCGTTTCTGACGCATCGATGGTATTAAGAAGTTTTTTCTCTTTGAGATGCATTTTTGCAGCTACTGCCCATGCCATATAGTTTTTCCCAGAAATATCATGGGCAGTAATCTCGAGCTTTGTCAAGTTTGACATGATAACTGAAATCATAAATTAATATTTTATTAAACATATATTTAAATAAGATATTGCGATTTTAAGGAATACATAGCAATTTAAAACATATGAGGCGCCGGAATAATTAGCGCAATTAAAAGAAATACAAGTGCATAAAACATCAATAAAATTCATCACATATTCCCTGGGAAAACATTCTCCGACGAGTAAACCGTAAAAAGCAACAAACATAAAACCTATTACAAATACTAAAAGCGAATAAACCATTTTTCTTCTTCTTCTTTGTAAAAACAAATGATTTTCTTAGAAAAATTTTTTAGTGAAGATGAGAGATTTTGAGTGAAAAGAATGAATAAAAGATAAGTATATTTATAGATTGAAAATATTGTTCACTAGCCGTTTTATAGCCGTTTTATGACCGTTGGAAATGGCGAAAAATCGATATGAAAACTTTTGATAATCAATCAGATAAATTTACAAAATTCAGATAAAAATGGTTATATACAGATGGCTGAACCTCTTTATATAAAAACCATAATATAAACAAATATTAACCAGCAAAATTATTGCAAACAGAATCAACCATATTTAAACAGCAGATAAAATATGTGGCGGCTCAGCCGTCCAATATAATATTGATAATAAATGAAGTGAGATAGGTAATTATTGCGAAAATAATAAATTAATAATGGGGCAGCCGAACCGCGCTCCGATAATAATAACTGTAAAATTTTCATCTTCTGAACGAAATTGAAAATGTCACCAGGACATTCATTTTATGGAGGCAGAGCCTACCATATGATCTAAGGAGACATAGTCTCATATGATCATTATCGTGAAAGCATAGCCTTTCATAATCGATTCGGGGAAGGCATAGCCTATCATTTCTGAAACAATATATAATCGTAAATAGATTGAACATAAATTAAACCTCACATTTTCGATATATGGATGGATCGGGGAACGATCGTGCTGATAACGTGTTATAAACTATAATATAATATATTTTATTTATAAGATGAGATGTGTTTGTATATACTATATAATTATAATAAAAGAGAAACTAGAGGGAGACGTAAAGAAAAGAGACGAGAATGAGATGAAGAGTTGAGAGAATCTGGTTCTCTTATTACTTTGATGTATGTTGTGTATTTTTACACTTTATTACATTTTCTATTTATAGCAGAGAAATAATGCTATGTAATGATGAATTATTTCCACTAATAAGATTGGGATAATCATCCATTTCTAACCATCCAATTTTATATCATATTTTACAAAATTTCCCTTAATTTTTTCCTGCTATCATATTTTTTTGCATTCGATCTATTTACGGGAATTAATTCAAACTCACGGTTATACTGAAAAAACAAAATGCTCTCCATAAGTCCATATCGCTGTGTTTTATGTTCACACGCATTTTTCTACTTTTGTAGAATATATAAATCCCCGTAGTTTGCGGATATTGCCTTTATTGTATGTATATTTGAAATTAATTAAAGCAGAAATTACGAGATAATCTCAAGCTTACAAGATGTCCAAACACAAAGTCAACGATCGATTTAGAGACTAGAGATCTGAACAATACAACACTACTACAATTTACAATTTATATTCGAGTTTCTGGACTAATTAATTTAGCTCAGATTTGTATTAATGAAGGGAGCGGTCGGCCTATGCAGCTTTCACATTTTCTTCATAAAATAAACAAAGTCATTGACTGATTAGCTCTGACTTTTGATGTCATCGTGTATACTACTAACATCTAATAAACTAAGAGTATGTCTTAGTTAAGAGTATGTCTTTTAGAGTTTGTGCCTCCTTTTTTTCCGTTTATTTCTAGGTTGGTTTCTATTAGCGATGTCGTTTGATATAAATTAAGAGTATCTAGGTTAGGTTAGATACTAAAAAGAATGGCGAATCATTTGGATAATGCTCTGTTGGCAGAAGTGGATGAGCCGTTTGATATGCTTGATTTTCTTCATTATTGTTCGAGTAAGAAGAACACCATGAGTTAATTGGGAGAGTTCTGAATCCGACGGCTAAGCTTTGAACTTAACTTATTAAATGTTAGGTGACTTGATTTTATATGATCATCAATAAGATATTCCATATAAGATTTCCAGTTCCAGTTTCTATACATTGCTTTTACTCTTTTACATGTTGGAATTACATAAATTTTTTCTTCTCCATTTTTTATTGAATTTGAAATATAGTCATAAGAAAATGAGGATATGAGCCGGCATACAAAATGGGTTTAAATGGGCTTCATTCTTATGGGCCGATATAAACAAAGCGAATGAGAAGAAGTTTTTTGAGAGATTTGTTAAATATTGCAGTAACTCCACAATCTTCTACCAAGTTTGAAGATGATCTCTAGAGTTATTGCTCTAAACCAATTGACGTAAAAAAAAAGAAGAACAATCTCAACCAATACAATACTAAATCCTTTTCTCCTGTTATTCTCAAAGAGGGCGAAAAACTGAAATCTAAAAAAATAGATGCTGATACACAAGACATAACCTGGCCATTAGAGAGGAAACCAGCAACATCTATGACAGAAGTGAACTCTTTAGGGAGCAACTCTGGCTTGTTGACGCCGACTTTCGCCTCTGCAAGTCCCACGCCTACAAAGAGATTCAGAGTTGTTGAGAATTAGGAACTTTTCTTCTGCATTCCTCATAGAGTTGCACACAATTGGAACAAGATACTCTGGTCGTAATCTTGACTTAGATGTGACAGGGAATTACAGTCAAAAGCGATGAGCAAACAAGCTTCTAACTTTGTGATACTTGAATTGTTTCAGCAACACGTCGACATTGTTATTGTAAAACGACGGATGAATCAAAATCAAAGGAAAGTGTCTTCTTCAATTCCGTGTCATAGATGTTGAGAAGGAAGGGTTATAAGAACAAAACAAAGAAACGAACCCGATAGAGATAAACCGAGAGTGAGAGTATTATGGGATGGATTTGTATATATTCTTTTTCTCTTAAGTTTCCTTATTTATATAGAGACTAGGGCTCTCACGCTTGTATATATATTGTTCTTCGTATCCAATAAAGCGCAAGCCGTTCTATTCCAACTTTCACATGGTAGCAGAGCAAAACCTAGATCCAAAATTCTGAAAATCGTTTGTTAACGTGCGGCTTCGATTATGACGACTCAAGAAAAAGATGAATCAGCTTTGGTGGAGAAGGTGAAAGAAACCTCTGTTTCTTCACCATTTTACTTGCATCCGTCTGAAGGACCATGAAATCTAATAACTGTGGTGCAGTTGAGAGGAGATAACTATGAAGATTGGGCTAAGCATGTGCGGAATGCCTTGCAAACGAAGCGGAAGATTGGGTTCATTGATGGAACCTTGACGAAACCGACAGGAGCATCGGATCTGGAGCAGTGGGAGGCTGTTCATTCAATGATCGTGGTGTGGATCATGAACACGATTGAACCGACTTTGAGGACCTCGATTACACTCGTGGACGACGCGAGTATACTGTGGGAGGATTTGAAACTGCACTTCTCGGTCGGGAACGGACCAAGAGTGAATGAATTAAAAGCCAACTTGGCTAACTGTAAACAACAAGGAGATAGAGTGATGATGTACTACGGGAGATTAAAAAAGATGTGGGATCAATTGGCAGTTTATGAGCCTTTGATGACATGTTCGTGTTAAGAGATGGCGGCGAAATTAGAGCAAGCTAGAGACAATGAACGCACTTACCAATTTTTGATGGGATTAGACGATGTGCGATTTGGAGGAATTCGATCAACTCTGACTAATATGGAGCCATTGCTGAAACTGTCACAAGTGTATCAACGAGTGGTTCGTGATGAGAGACAACAAACCATCACTCGAAACAAAGAAGAGAGAGCAGAGGTCGTCGGATTCGCGGTTCAATCTGGTAAAAGAGGAAGAACGGGGAATTTTCAGAATCGAGAGAAAGATGTCACATGTACGCACTGAGGAAAATACGGCCATGGGATATCTGATTGTTACCAAATTAAAGGGTTCCCCGATTGGTGGGGCGAACGAGGAAGAGGCAGCGGCAGAGGAGGTGGCTGCGGTGGTCGCTTTGGCCGAGGAGGAGGAGTTGTTGGAAGTTTTGGAAGAGGGCGAGGCTCGAACTCGAATTTTGCTCGTGCCAATGTTGCTCAAACATTTCCCAAAGCGAGCGGATCGGCACATTCAGCACTTGTTCAGCCGGTCACAAATTTGGCTGGCGTAACCCGTTGCGAAGGAGGATACGATCGAGGCTCGCTACCACAACTGAGTGACGACCAATGGACAGCTTTGATTGGTTTCATGAATCAGCAGAAAACATCGGAATTTGCCGCCAAACTCTCTGGTAAAACGGAAATGATCATAGATTCTGGTGCTTCGCACCACATTACTTCGAATATTGATTTTTTGAGTGATGTAACAGATATAGTGCCATGATCCATTCGTCTTCCTGACGGAGATCGAGCCTTGGCTCAAAAAAAGGGACGAATGTGCTTGGGAGGTGATATATGGCTGAATCGAGTTTTGTACTCACCAGAACTGACTTGTTCCCTTATCTCTGTTGCGAAATTACTTAAAACGACTAAAGGCTCGATCACATTTACTGAGGATTTGTGTGTTTTGCAGGACCGTACCTCGAAGATGATGATTGGTGCGAGTGAAGAGTGCAATGGGGTTTACAAGTTCAGGGGTATCTTCGGTGGACAAGCAAACAACGCAACGAGCAATGTTCAACGTGATTTGTGGCATAGTCGTTTAGGACACCCCTCTGGTCGTGTTTTGCCTTCTTTATCTAGTGTTTTAGATATTGGTAAATCCGTTGAAACAGACGGAGGATGTGATATTTGTTATCGAGCTAAGCAAACTCGAGATTCTTTTTCTGAAAGCAATAATAAATCAGCTGGTATTTTCGATTTGATTCATTGTAATGTTTGGGGAGCTTATCGTACTCCGTCTACGTCAGGGGCAGTGTACTTTCTTACGATCGTGGATGATCATTCCAGAGCAGTATGGATTTATTTATTGCTTGAAAAACGTGAAGTATCTGAATCTTTGCAGAAATTTTGTGCTATGGCCACTCGCCAATTTGACAAGAAAGTGCGAGCTGTACGAACCGACAATGGCACTGAATTCACATGCTTGAGACGTTATTTCGAGCAAGAAGGAATTCTCCATCAGACCTCGTGTGTCTACACACCGCAGCAAAACGTGCGCGTGGAACGCAAACATAGACACATCCTCAATGTCGCTCGTTCTTTGATGTTCCAAGCCTCGTTACCGGTGAAATTTTGGGGCGAGTGTGTTCTCGCAGCAAGCCATCTAATCAATCAAACTCCTACACCTTTGCTGCAAGGTAAAACTCCGTATGAAATATTATATAGCAAGGCACCTTCATATGATAGCTTGAAAGTATTTGGATGTTTGAGTTATGCTCGTAAGATTTCTCGGGATAAAGACAAATTTGGAGAACCAAGTAGAAAGTGTGTCTTTATGGGATATCCCTATGGAAAAAAAGGATCGATGTTGTACGATTTGGAGACGCACAAGTTCTTTGTCTCACAGGATGTGAAATTTCATGAGACAACGTTTCCCTTTGCCGATTCCACCACCGAAAACAAAGACATTGGTATTACCTCTCATGTTATGCCTTTGTTTTGTGATGATGATTTTATGGATGTCGATGTAAGGGGGAGCTCAGAAGAGAATAGAGTGATCTCGTCATCACCAGAGATTGTAGACGAAAGGGGGAGTTTTGAAGAAAGTGGCGAGCCTTCTATGCCTCCGCCACATGAACCCTTTTCATCTCTTCCGTTACCGACAGTTGACTCGACAAAAACAGAACTTGGTCGCGGTCACAGGAAAAATATTAAGAATACTCGGTTCAGAATTATGAAGTTTACGCGACGACCTATAACATTGACCCCTCGCACTCCCTTGCACTAACGTCATCTTCGAGCTCAGGTACGGTCGCTTATCTTCTTGCTCATTATGTGACTTGTGACCGTTTTTCTGCTCATCATGCAGTATTTCTAGCAGCCATCACTGCTGGATATGAACCAGAATCGTATAATGAGGCAATGAAACTTGAAGTTTGGCGGAATGCTGTGAATTTTGAGGTTAAGGCTTTGGAAAAACAACATACATGGGACATTGAAGACTTACCGCCGGAAAAATATAATTCGGATGGTACGATTGAGCGACATAAAGCTCGTTTGGTAGTCATGGGTAATCGCCAGAAGGAGGGCAAAGATTACAAAGAAACATTTGTGCCGGTCGTTAAGCGTACTACGGTTCGCATGTTTCTCAAGGTAGCAACTGTTAAGAATTGGATTGTGCATCAGATGGATGTACACAATGCTTTTCTTCATGGAGATCTAGAAGAAGAGGTGTACATGAAGCTTCCATCGGGGTTCAAAGCGTCTGGTCCGAATAAAGTATGCAGGTTGCGGAACTCGCTATACGGTCTAAAACAAGCACCACAGTGTTGGTTCTCTAAACTCACGAATGCGTTGATCGGGTACGGATTTGTTCAGTCTTATTCGGATTACTCGTTGTTCGCTTTGACTCGGGGAAAGATGTGTCTCTATGTGATTGTTTATGTCGATGACTTACTTATTGGAGGGAATGATGAGGAGGCAGTTGTTCGTTTCAAGGGGTATTTGAATCAATGCTTTCATATGAAAGATTTGGGGCCTCTTAAGTATTTCTTAGGGATTGAAGTTGCAAGATCTTCAAAGGGTATTTACTTGTCGCAGCGAAAATACGTTTTGGATATCATTAACGAAACTGGATTGTTGGGAGGAAGACCAGTTTACACACCGATAGAACAAAACCATAAATTAGAAGAGTCTAAGGGAGATTATTTTGACGAACCAGACAAGTATCGTCGTTTAGTGGGACGGTTGGTGTATTTGACCATTACTCGACCTGAACTTATGTATGTGGCACATGTTCTGGCTCAGTTCTTGCACCAGCCTCGGATCAAGCATTGGTTTGCGGCATTACGCATGGTGCGCTATCTTAAGGGAAGCCCTGGACAAGGAATTTTTCTCACGGCAAATGGTGATTTGAAGATCTCAAGTTATTGTGATTTGGATTGGGCCTCTTGTCCAATCTCAAGGCGATCGCTCACAGGTTATTCCGTTTTGCTTGGTGGATCTCCTATTGTTTGGAAGACCAAGAAACAAGGAGTTGTTTCAAAATCTTCAGCAGAAGCTCAATATAGAGCTATGTCTTTCACGACTTCGGAGCTCAAATAGGTTTCTAGTATACTCTCCGATTTTGGAGTCACGTCGGAGGAGCCTATCAAATTGTTTTGCGACAACAAGGCAGCTCTCAACATCGCGGCCAATCCCGTCTTTCATGAACGCACCAAACACATCGAACGTGATTGTCATTACATAAGGGATGAGATTCAGAACGGATTGATACAAACTTCATATGTCCCTTCCAAACATCAGCTAGCGGACATCTTTACGAAAGCTCTCGGCTCACAAGCGTTCGAATTTCTTCGTGGCAAGTTGGGTATTTATGATCTTCATACGCCAACTTGAAGGGGAATATTACGAGATGGATTTGTATATATTCCTTTTCTCTTAAGTTTCCTTATTTGTATAGAGACTAGGGCTCTCACGCTTGTATATATATTGTTCTTCGTATCTAATAAAGCGCAAACCGTTCTATTCCAATTTTCACAGAGAGCTCCAGAGAAGACCAAACTGAGAGATTTCGACCGGAAACGGGAAACCCAGTTTTCGGCGGCGGAGGTTTTCTAGGAGAGACGAGACGATGGAATTTCTCCGGAGACGTTGTTGAATACAGAAGGAGAGAAGCTTGTACATTGTGAAGGAGGAAGATGTAGAAAGAGCATCGCCATATGCCTTTACCTTATTAAGTTTCCTTTGTTCCCCACTGTTTGCTTTGCCTCTGGATAACGTTAATAAACGTCTTTCTCAACAAAAGAAAAAGAAAAAAAAACGTTAATAAACGCTCGCGACTATTGTTATCAACCGAACAGAACCGTACCGAACTGATTTCGGTACAGAACCGAACTGATTTCGGTACAGAACCGAACTGTTTGAACCGGATTGTCAACATTGCTTTCGTTGTGGTCCTCGCCCTTGAAAACAGCAGTGCTGGACCCGCTGGATTCCTAAGAATCCTTAACAAAACCAACAATGGCTGCCCCAAAAACCACATCTTTCTGTCAAATTCGACGTTTTCATGGACAAACTTTTTGGTGACATTAACGATAACCATGTCGGTGTAGACATCAACTCTGTTACTTCTGTTGTTGCCGAGAAAGCTGGTTATTGGGTTCAGACAAGAAATGGGGAAAGGAAGCAGTGGTCGTTTAAAGAAGTGAAGCTTAGTAATGGAGAAAAGTACTAGGCTTGGGTTGAGTATAGAAACTCAAAGGTTACAGTTACAATCACGCAAGAGATCGTTAAGAAACCCAATTGTTGCCCATTTAGATCTCTCTGAGGTTTTTCTTGTACACCGGTTTTGCCGGTGACATTGACCGTCACGACATTTGGAGCTGGACCTTCCACAACAGCGCCAAGAACACCTAAACCGGTTCGGTTATGCTTTTATTATTGTCTCCGGGACTGGTTTTCGGAGTGAATAAATTGGTCGTTTACTGTATTGTATTTTCATACTAGTAGCCAAACTATCCGGCGGGCACTTGTACATTTGTTGTAGTTTGATTTTTCATTAATCTAACCAGAGACGCACACAGAAACTTCACAAGACTTTCAAAAATCACAAATTGACGCAAAGCAGAGTACTTTACTTTGAGTAGAATTTAAATGGAAAGATCTCATAACGTTGGACAAATCAGAGTTTGACTAAGCAGTATGACAAAAAATCAAAACTTCATGTCGATCTCCGGTGGGAACAGTCGGCCACGATGATTGAATATCATGAAATCCGAATTATCTGGTAAAGACACCGCCCTGCAAAAGTTTTGAAATAACCAGTTAATAGAAGATATTGTACAAGAAGATAGGTGAGAATTCGTGACATAGAAGGAAAAATCCTGTTTCACCTAAGGGTTTGTGCGAAGGTAAGATTCTGCTAGCGTGTGTAAGAAATTCACTATAACTTGCAAATGCCCATGATTAATTTAGAAAATGTCTCTATAAGACCCATAGCTCTATGCCAAGCTACTAATAAAGAAACAAATTCATCCTTTAACTGAGACATCAATGTTGGAACATCTCTAGAACACGAATTCCTTACGAATCCATCAACATATGAATGTACAGACATTCTCATTCAATAACAAAAACATTCACTAGAAAGCATGATTCAGATTGATCAACACTGATGTAAAACAGAGAGTTGAAGAGAAACATGATCAAAAACCTGTTTTCATCGGAGTCTGGGTGGATCGAGAGAAATTTCCCAGGGAAAGTCAAAGCAGCCCACATACAGAGAGCTAGCCCAACGATCAACTCCAGAACAACCTTAAGAATCCAATCATAAGACATATCAAAGCATAATCCTGCTGAAAAAATTCAAACACAATTGAGGAAAAGAGAAACCTTTATCAATATACTCACATTCATCGGCGGTCCGGAAAACTCTTCCTCCGTGATCTTCAACAATCCTCTATCTGAAACAAGGAAGAAAACCCCACATCAAGAGAATAGATGCTATCCCGAAACCACATGAAAAACAAACAAAAAACGAGTAGATCTGAACATATTGGAATATTGGATTTGGATTCGGACGAGTGGGCATACATTGGATTGTTGAATAAGCGGCATGGGAAAGAATCAGGACGCCGAAAACTCCAATCAAGAACCCTAAATTCATGGCTTTATGTGTTCTCTTTTCTTTGCTTTCTCTAAGAAGATTCCGATCTGATTTTTCTCGTCGAGTATTCTCCGCCGAGAATCAAAGTAGAAAAGAAGACGATTTACTCGAGTCTAACAAACGGCAGGTATTTATGATACGAAAAATCCGAAAACGACAAACGGCACAACGTATATTATCACAGAGATTACAAACGGCACGTAGTTCTATACTGGGGAGATTTTGTAGGTGCGCCAATTGAGAATTATCCTTAAAAGGTCGTCGTCACAGTCACGGGATTTGAGGAAGTGATAACAAACCAATTTTTTTATGAGATTAGATACTTCAATTTGTTGACCCAAAAAAAAAAAAAAACTTCAATTTTAATTTTAATGAGGTAATCAAAAATCTGTTTTCAATTCCAAACTGATCAGGTATCTATATGCAAAGATGTAGTTATACTTAATATACATAGCTCAGTCATTTTTTTTTCCTTTGGGTTATATATCCAAATTTTCTTGCCACTCTATTTTTTTTTTTTAACTCATTTGCTAAACATTAAAAGCTCAGAAATTCTTGATGGAAATTATGTTCACAACTCTTATTATCGAGTAAAGATAAGAGGGAGTGTTGTGTAGATTGGAACACTTAACACATGGAGCCAAGAACATGACCAGAACTCTCTTTTGCTCTTCTTTCCAAGTTTTCAGTCCACAATCTTTGCTTTCCGGTAGCTCTCTACCGAATCCACAAGTGTTTCCTCCAACGGCCGGAAAGTCCAACCCAACTTCTGCAATTTCTCTGAACTCATCGTCGCCCTTTCTTCCACTTCGACATATCTCTTTGGGTATTTGTAATTTGGGTAAAGACTCTTCAGCTTCTCAACCACAACCTGTTCTTTAACCGTGTGGGCTACGCATATGTATCTTCCTTCAGCTTCTGCTTTCTCATAAACCAAAAGTAACGCTTGAGCCACATCACGCACATCTACCACAAGCCGCACTTGGTTATCCCGTGATTCAAAACCCTCTTTAAGAAGCTTGACAAGAGCAAGGCTACTAGCATTTACTGTGTGCTGCTGCAGTACAGGTCCAAAGATTATGGTAGGGCAAATGCTGAGGAGATCAATCCCGGTTCGTTTTGCAAATTCGAAAGCTTCACTTTCTGCTTGTGTCTTTGACAGACAATACCAATTCTCGGTTTTCCTGCAATATTCCTGGTCAGACCAACAGGTCTCATCTAACACTTGATTCTTTGACCAATTAGGGTTCATCATAAGTGCAGCTGCAGAGGAAACATACACAACACGCTTAACATTTGCTTCGACGCATGCCTTAAGCACATTCAGAGTGCCATCCACAGCGGGTACGATCAATTCTACCTCAGGATTTGGGACTGAAGATGATGGAACCGGGCTTGCGACATGGAAGACGCCGCTGCAACCTGAAATAGCAGATTGAAGAGACCCATAGTCCAGCAAATCAGCCTTGAAGAGCTTGAGTTTGTCACCGGCTTTCTCGAGCTTTTTCAAATGAGCATACTTTTCGTTGTCAGGGTCTCTGACAGTGCCACTCTATTTTAGACCAAACAAAATCAATAAATTTTAAGATACTAAAAATGTCTAAGAAAATAAAGGTATTAAAAGAAAAAGAAAAAACGTGTTGCTTGCTTGAGACCTCTACCTCTAGACTTCTATAGTTCTTCTATTCCTTTCTTGTGATTGTTATCATCAGAACCAAAAAGGAAAACTGTTAAACCCCACCGCTTTGATACTTTCAGTTTCACATTTACCCCATACTTTTTCTAAATCACACTTAGATACCCTCGCCACACTATAACTTGAGTTTCAATTAGTCGAATTGAGATTTTTTTTCTCTAAAATATTATTGTAGTTAATATTTCTTATTGAATGCTTAATAAATCATAATTGAGAGAGTTAGTACAGGGTGTAAATAGCAAGAACCTAAGTATGGGAATGTTTTGGTATAAATCTAAACACCGGGGTTTTTTTCCTACCGACTATCAAAAGAAAAAGAAAAGGAAATAAATTCCGCTTCTTTGTCCAACAAGAAACGCAGATATAAATCCCGAAATCTGCTCCCTTCAGATCCCATTATCTCAAGGCTCATCTCAATCGATCTCTCTAGAAACAAATTTCGCAACTTTCTGAGGAAAAACTCTGGTCAATTTCAGCAATCACCATGACAAACCAACCTGAATCTTCCGACTCGTAAGTACCCAGATCTTCGATTTTCGTCTTCCGATCATAAAGTTTCGATCTTTTACCTGGGGGGTTTCGATGTTGGGGTTAGGGTTTTTAAGTTGATCTCATCTTTAAGCTGATTTTGACTCCTTGGTTTTGTTTATTTTTCTATTTTGTTTCAGGAAACCGAAGAAGGATTTCAGTACCGCTATTCTTGAGAGGAAGAAGTCTCCAAACCGACTTGTTGTAGACGAAGCCATTACCGATGACAACTCTGTCGTCTCTCTCCATCCCGCCACCATGGAAAAGCTCCAGCTTTTCCGTGGCGATACGATTCTCGTCAAGGTTTTTTTTTTTTTTTCATATCTTAAAGTCTGTATTGCTGGAATCGGAATTCTCTGATTGAGTACTAAGTTGTGCTATGCTAGAAATCTTCGGAGTTAAGGCTTGAATGTTGGTTTTGATCGTTACCAATTTAGGGTTTTTCCTTGCTTGGCTTGATGGATTCTTACGTGATTGTACTTCTTCTCGCTTTTAGCGGCTTGAATTATAAATTAAGACGTGATTTGTTTTTGAGTCTGGAATTGTGCTGAATTGTCTGTGTGTCTTGAGTATACATCACTAAGACCTTATTCTGTTGTTATGATCTTGTAAACGCCTTGACTTAGGTTTAGAAATCTAAACTTCTTCTGTCTTTACAAACTGATCTTTATCTCGGTGAGTTCTTACTTGGTTCTGCTTCCGGCTTTGCAGGGTAAGAAAAGGAAGGACACAGTTTGCATTGCTCTTGCAGATGAGTCATGTGAGGAACCTAAAATCAGAATGAACAAGGTCGTAAGGTCCAACTTGAGGGTTAGACTGGGAGATGTTGTTTCTGTTCACCAATGCCCAGATGTCAAGTATGGAAAGCGTGTGCACATCTTGCCAGTTGATGATACCGTTGAAGGGGTTACTGGAAACCTCTTCGATGCTTACCTGAAACGTAAGTTAACTTGAATCTTTAATTCTCTTTCATATCATAGTCAAGCGGTCTTTTGGAGTTCATGTTTGCTTTAAGATCATGTTTTATTAGTTTGGAATACTATCTGAACAAAACTTAAACTTTTTTAACAGCTTACTTCCTGGAGGCGTACCGCCCAGTGAGGAAGGGTGATCTATTCCTAGTGAGAGGAGGAATGAGGAGTGTGGAGTTCAAAGTTATCGAGACTGATCCTGCTGAGTACTGTGTGGTCGCTCCAGATACAGAGATTTTCTGTGAGGGTGAACCAGTAAAGAGGGAGGATGAAGAAAGGCTGGATGATGTCGGTTATGATGATGTTGGTGGCGTCAGGAAACAAATGGCTCAGATTAGGGAACTTGTTGAACTTCCTTTGAGGCATCCGCAACTATTCAAGTCAATTGGTGTTAAGCCACCAAAGGGTATTCTGCTTTATGGACCTCCTGGGTCCGGAAAGACTCTGATTGCCCGTGCCGTGGCTAACGAAACCGGGGCGTTTTTCTTCTGTATTAATGGACCGGAGATCATGTCGAAACTGGCTGGTGAGAGTGAGAGCAACCTCAGGAAAGCATTTGAGGAGGCTGAGAAGAACGCTCCTTCTATCATATTTATTGATGAGATTGACTCTATTGCACCAAAAAGAGAGAAGACTAATGGAGAGGTTGAGAGAAGGATTGTCTCTCAGCTCCTTACGCTTATGGATGGACTGAAATCGCGTGCCCATGTTATTGTCATGGGAGCAACAAATCGCCCCAACAGTATCGACCCGGCTTTGAGAAGGTTTGGAAGATTCGACAGGGAAATTGATATCGGTGTTCCTGATGAAATCGGACGTCTTGAAGTTCTTAGGATCCACACGAAGAACATGAAGCTAGCTGAAGATGTAAAATTTCTATAATCTAGCATATTTACATGTTTTGTTGGTTTTTTCTGGTTGCAAAGTTTATTAAAGATTATTTTTTTTTTTTTAACAGGTGGATCTAGAAAGAATCTCCAAGGACACACATGGATATGTTGGTGCTGATCTTGCAGCTCTATGCACTGAAGCTGCCCTTCAATGTATCAGAGAGAAGATGGATGTGATTGACTTGGAAGATGACTCTATTGACGCCGAAATCCTCAATTCCATGGCTGTGTCTAATGAACACTTCCAGACTGCTCTTGGAAACAGCAACCCATCTGCACTTCGTGAAACCGTATGTGTTGATCCTCTGCTTGTATATGAATCAGAACCTGTTTATTCACCCGATTTCGATTCTAATCGTTTCATCTCATTTAACAGGTTGTGGAGGTTCCAAATGTCTCCTGGGAGGATATTGGAGGTCTTGAGAATGTGAAGAGAGAGCTACAGGAGGTAAAAATTGTTACTACATCCTTTGCTTTCGATCTAAATTGTTTCAGTTCTGAGAACTAATCCATGCTCTCTTTTTTTTTTTGCAATGCAGACTGTTCAGTACCCTGTGGAGCATCCAGAGAAATTCGAAAAATTTGGGATGTCTCCATCAAAGGGAGTTCTTTTCTACGGTCCTCCTGGATGTGGAAAAACCCTTCTAGCCAAAGCCATAGCAAACGAGTGCCAAGCAAACTTCATCAGCATCAAGGGACCTGAGCTTCTCACGATGTGGTTTGGAGAAAGTGAGGCCAACGTCCGAGAAATCTTTGATAAGGCTCGTCAATCTGCTCCTTGCGTTCTGTTCTTCGATGAGCTCGACTCCATTGCCACTCAGAGAGGAAGCAGCGTGGGTGATGCAGGCGGTGCAGCTGATAGAGTTTTGAATCAGCTTTTGACAGAAATGGATGGAATGAATGCGAAGAAGACGGTCTTCATTATTGGAGCAACTAACAGACCTGACATTATTGATCCAGCTCTTCTTCGACCTGGAAGACTCGACCAGCTTATCTACATTCCTCTACCCGATGAGGATTCCCGTCTCAACATCTTCAAGGCGTGCTTGAGGAAATCTCCTGTTGCTAAAGATGTCGATGTGACTGCACTCGCTAAGTACACTCAGGGATTCAGTGGTGCTGATATCACTGAGATTTGCCAGAGAGCTTGCAAGTACGCCATTAGAGAAAACATCGAAAAGGTCAGAGATTTCTTTTCTTTAGCTCCAGAAGCGTGACTAATGTAAACTGTAAATGCTTATTAGGCTTAATCTTTGCCATTTTTTGGTTTTTTTTTGTTCCTCAGGATATTGAGAGGGAGCGTAGAAGGAGCGAGAATCCAGAGGCCATGGAGGAAGATTTGGTGGATGATGAAGTTGCAGAAATTAGAGCTGCTCATTTCGAAGAGTCGATGAAGTATGCAAGGAGGAGTGTGAGTGATGCTGATATTCGCAAGTACCAAGCTTTTGCTCAGACGCTGCAGCAGTCAAGAGGGTTTGGAACTGAGTTTAGATTTGACCCAACCGCGGCTGCTGGACCCACCACTGGTGGTGCTGCCGCCGATCCCTTTGCCACTTCTGCAGCTGCTGCCGATGACGACGATCTTTACAGTTAGATAATGATTCCTCAATGTAATTGTCTTTTTTTCCAAGTTTTTTTAAGTTTAGTTGTGAACTTTTGAATGATGTCGAGAGAGATTATTTCGATGTTATTTCACCCTTATTACATTCACAATACTTTTGATCAGTTTCTTTGTCCCGCAAGTTTTATTTTCTCTCAAGTAATCATCTATGAGACTGAGAAAAGTTGTAAGTGAGAAATTAATCGTTGGAGCTGTTAGAACTTGGAATGTTTGTACCAACTCGACAAGAAAATGTTGTGTACTTTATTTGATTTGTTAATTCTGTTTTTTTGGCAGAGAATTCTCTCTTTCATAGAAGAAAATAAATATTATTGTAAGACTTGAAGCTGTGAGCTTTGTTCATCCTCTCTCTACGAAGGGACTATTTCAAAGATCTCTCTCTCTCTCTAATCAATAAATATTAATATAAGATGATGATTCATGCTCTGTCTAGTTCCCGAAACGCCACCATTTTTTCCTCCTCTGTAGCTCTGTTGCAGATGTATCTGAACACACACAAAAATAACAGGAAGAAGAGAATCTCTCTTAATAAATAAAGCAAAATAGGATCTGTTAAATGTGTTAAAGGTGGGTAGGATTTACCTCTGTTTAAGTAGATGGAGTTGTAATGAACCTCTGCCCAGAAGCTCAAGAAGATTACTGCAGACCACAAGCAAAATAACAGGTCACTGTAATAACAACATTCAGAAAGAGATGAAAAAGACAAGCAAAAAAGAACAGTGGACTAAACTCTTTACCTCCTTTGGATTCTTGAGAGGTAGGAAGAATTTCAATATAACATGTATTCTTGAATGATGTTAGCACTACTATTTTCACCCGATACTGCAGATTCAAAGTTTTCACCAAACAGTTTAATTATGGAATTACGAAAAGTAGCAGAAGATCAGTTCATGTGTTTCGTAAGTTTGAGAATCTATACCGCATCTGCAGCTGCCTGTAATGTAACGTGATCGCCCCACTCGCCGCTCCTGTTTCAAATTTGAATACTAAGGCTATAACAAAAGACAGGGTCAAGAAATGCGGTTATGGAGTTTCTAGGATTAGAGAATTTTACCGAGACATCTTCTTTAGATACTCAGAGAAGTCCATAGGAACATATCCTTCATAAGAATCTGGACGAGATTTGAGCTAAACCAAAGTTGAAAATTTGCAAAAAATGAGGTTCATATAGTTTGTGAAAGCTTGTAAGGATTCACAACCCGCGAGTAGCAAAAAGATCATCAAACCTGTTTTACAATTTGTCGCCTAACGTATTTATGACGATCTGCGGTTGTGTATAGTTGATCAGCTAAAGCACGGAACTGGAAAGAAAAAAAGACCGGGAAGGGAGAATTCAAGGTTCAAAATGATCAGTGAAGTCTAATGGAGAGGAAAAGGAAGAAGAAGACATTTACCTGGCAATTACCATCTCCTGGAACTTTGACCTCAGCGAAGTCAAACATTTCTAACCTGAAACAATGGAAAAACAATGGAAAAACAATGGAATCAAAAATGGTTTATGTATAATAGGAAACATATATGGAACAAAAATATACATACCTATTCCGAAGTCTTTCATGATCTGAAACTGCTTCTCCTTCCGGAGGTATTTCTCCATTTATTTTCGGTACATACTGCATATATATTATGATGGGTTTGTCAAATTGATAGAACATATTGACAACAAGTTACAGATATTGTCTTGAGTAGTTACCGGAATGGGGACCATTTGATTCAGTCTCCTTCCAAATTCACCATCAGCATCACACTGATCTGATTCCCACGAGTACACATACTCATCCGTGTCACTCGGGCTTGAACACGAAAAGAGATTAGCCGAATCATCGCTCCTCCCATCTTGATCATTATCATTTCCTACCCATTCTACAACAACAAAAACACATCTCTGTAATCCAATCCCCGAAACATACACACACATGAAAAGCAAAAACCAATGAAGAAGCCTGTTCAATAACCTGAAGAGTAATCCACAGCAGATTGATCGTTCCAACCATATTCGTTATTATTGCTATAGTTGTTAGTATAACCTTCTTGTTGTTGATGTTGCTGTTGATGATGATGATTTGAGTCATCGTTACTTTCTGCGATTTCAAGCTGCAAAAAATCGTCTTGGAGTGTTCGAGCAATGATCTCATCGTTATCTACATCGCTGCTACTACGATGATCTTCATACTCTCTGTAATACTCACCGGTCTGATGATGATGAACTTCGTCTTCCTCCTGAATCATCTCAATGCCATAAGGAGGATACGTGAATGGATGCGGACCAAGAAACCATTCCACAATACTACTGGTGTTCTCTTCATGTGACACCATCTTTTAAAAAAAAAAAAACTGCCAAGAAAAACGTTGAAATTTTCATCAGAAATCAGAAATCTTATCCATAAAACAAATCAAATACACTTCTTCAAAACTTAATTAACACTCCAAAATCAATGAATTTTGACCGTTTAGTTGCGTGAATCTTGGGAGACGTCTCTGGGTTTTGACGGAAAATTAAACAACAGAGACTTTTCAACAAAGAGGAAATGTAACAATGCTACTCAGAATTCTCCAAACAACTTCGTCTTCCTAAATTAGATACAGCAACTAAAGTCATTATCACCATCAAAGCTATGAAATTCAAAATTAGAAAGTAAAACCCACTAAAAGCTTTTGAAACCGCGAAGATGAATAGTCAAACACGGAGAACAACTTGGAGATTTAGAGTAGACTCGAAGAGCGATTTTTTCCGCTTTGAATCCGGGATTGATTAAGAAAAAACAATCAATTAAAAAGAAATTATAAATCGACCTAGATCTGAGAAAAGAAATGGTATGTATGGAGAAGAAGAAGTTAGATCAAAAAGTTGAAGAAACTCACCTTTCACTTACTAAATCTCTGCAACTTGAAGACGGAATTATTTTTACTAAAAATAGACAACTTTTAGAATTTCGGGGTGAAAGATTGAGAATTTAGGTTGGAAATAAGCATAATTCAAATGGGTTTTTCGCACTTTCTCTTCTAAAAAGACTGAATTTTTTGGCAGGATGATGAGGAAGAAAAAGGATCGAGACTGATTCGAATAAAAAATAAAGTTCTTCGCTTTTTTTTTTTTTTTTTGTCGATTCGAGAAACCCAGAAAATAAATAAAAAGAAAGAAAATGAGAAAACGCGCAAAATGCCACTCAACATTTATATGAATTTCTGGGCATTAAGAGCTCTTTTGTCATGAGAACTTGTAGCCGTTGGATCATTAATATGAACGGTCACGGTTTTATCAGTCATATTTAATTCTTTTTCTTCATTCTTTAAGATTCTTTTTCTTTATTACTATTTTGTTTCTTGTGAGATAGCAAGAACATTTTCCAAAGAAAAATAATCAACACCGATAATAAATTATTTGAAATGTAAAAGAAAATTACAGTCATGTACCAAGATCCTGCATTTATTAGAAGTATAAAAAAAAATTACGGGGCGCAGAATCTAGTTTTGATTCTATTTTATTTTTCTTATTATGAATCGAATCGAATCGAAGTGGAATCTATATTAGATCAAGTTTATTGTGCTTTTGGTTTTACATTTAAATTTGTTGCTTATTTTTTTTATTTAATCCTTGATAAAAATCATAAATGGTTTTCTTTTCACTTCTAACATTTTCGGCTCTTTACCAAATCCCCAGAAGATCAATTTATAGCTAAGGAGCATTAAAGGAAGGATTAACATGCAAATGCAATAAGTTAACAAGTTTAAATCTATTTAATGTTGAATTTCTCAAAGAGGCAAATGGGTCCAATAACACATGGCTGCATAGTTTGAAGTTTCCCAATCATACATATCCGGCGCGAATAAGCAATTTTTTATACCAGTGTAAGAATTCCACGTGGCATCCACTCATTTTATTGAGTTCCAAAACCATCGAATTCAATTCTCAGGCAGCCCCTCTTTTTTGATTAAGTTATATTCACGCAATACTCATCACAAATTGTGCATGTATATAATTTAATATTCTTGGGAATACATTAAAAAAAAAGTAATATTCATTCTTCGTTGCTAAAGTTTTTTAATAAATGAACTAGGTTCTATGTTCTGACGGTGTAGGTTTCATACAAAATCATGAACTATGAGATCTAATGAAAGTTATAAAATAATATAAATGGATTAGTCGAAAATAAATAAATTCAAATAGTTTGCAAAAAAACAAAAGAAAAAGTATTCAATTTATTTTGAATCAGTCTGTAATAATACGCATATTTTAATTTTATGGCATGGGTCATGAATGATTTGAGAAACCCAAAAGCCAGTATCTTGTGTAATTTAAATAGAAAAATATAATTTTGTTAGGTAAGCAAAATTTAATTAAACGCATACGTAATTATGGTGTGTTTTTTACAAACGTTAGTAGTTGTGAAGATTATGCTGATGTAGTCATTAGCAACACTTTTTGTCGATTATCATATGTGCATCATATATTATATGTTACATGTCAAGTATCGAATATTATAACTAAAATGGTCTATTTCAAAAAGCGTCAATGCATTAAATATGAATAAATGTTACAATTGTGGTCGTTCAGAGAGTAAAATCTGCCAAACAGCATGCATTCTTTGAACATTCATAATTGAGAACCAAATCTATTATTGTATGGTTTATTATCAACTCTATGTTCAAAACAATCATGCCATATAAATATAGCAAAACAATCAAGTGTTGATTTGATTAAATACTAAACAAAGTACTGTGGTATTAACGTGTTTCCATGAGAATACGGTTCGTAACTTCGTATTATGCAAGAAATGTAACAAACTGATGCATGCTTTCGGATGCAGCAAGGGTTTTTCAGAGTTCGATTATGTATATAAGTATATAACTAATATAAGTTTATAACTTGGAATTAGTTTGCATAAAATGCCTAGAATATACATCATGTTTTAATATTCTGTAACTAGATTTTATATGAATTTTTTCTTAACTTACTATTAGTTGACACACTGATATCATTAGCTCTCAAGTGATTTTTTCCCTCTGTTCTTTTACACAAAAGCAAGCCATTTTTTTAACATCAATTAAGCTATAGCTATTTATACTTTTATTTGCCTACTTAAAGCTCTAAATTTAATGGCTTCCCCTGTTTTCAGCCAAAATCAATGCTACAAAAGTCAAATTGTTTGCCATTGTTAGTACACATGAGTTGAATGCAATCTTATCAAAAATATTCTACCTTTGGTAAAACAAAAAAATAGTTGATGCCTTTTGGTTCTATATTATCATAAGTTTGAATTCTTAAAAGTAAATAAAATCTTTCACGAATCTTTCTAAACTATGTGACTATAATGATAGATAGTTTCGGCCGCAGACAATTTAGTGACCCTCTTTTGATCCAAAAAATGAAGATTTTGTGCCGTTTATTAGTGGGTTGGGTTCTCAATCTTTATGGACATGCTTATTGGGACTTCAATTGGAATGATTTAAAATGTTTCTAAAATGTAACTATTTTCCAATAGTGTTTTCTTAAGAAGTAGCAAGATAAAATAAAACACCAATTTGTCATTCGCCTTGAACAATTGTGCAGCACACAGATAGTGAGGACGAATGCTGCACAACACTTTGATCATTCGCCCTGAACAGTTTTGAGCTGATCCCAATGTGAGGACTTGATGTTCACAAAACCAAGTAACACTGGTCAAGCACAACACTTTGTTTTGGGCATCGATTGGATCATATCCTAAAATGCTTTTTTACTAGTCAAATCTTGGCTTAATGCGAGTTAAATCGTTAGAGAATAATCCTTATATATATATAAATGTCTGTCATTTGAAGTCTTGAAAGATGGCCTTCAAAAGTTAAAAGGAGCTTTACGAGTTCACAAATAAATAAGACATAATCATTTATTTATAAGTCAGACAAACGTACTTGAATTAACAAAATAGTAAACAAAAAAAAATTGAATTTCCTGAATTACAGAAAATAAGCAAAGGCTGTATGTAATCTACTAAAGTAGTTTCCGACTTTACCCGAATCAACAAGCTCTCACATTCTTTGGGTTCCATAATTTTTCTAACCAACCTCCATCGTCACCATCAAGAACCTTCTTGTTCTTCCCTTCCTCGTCTCTAGAAGCTTCTAGGCTCTTCAGCGGAACCAGCTGCTGCTTCTTGCTACCATTCCCAGGTGAAGAAGCTTCCACAATCTTTGTCACCATCTCTAACACCTCACTCATCTTTGGACGCGCCTTTGGGTTCCTAGCAAGGCAAAGATTGGCTACAACCGCTAGTCTCTGGACCGGTTTGATCAAATATTTCCCTTCGAGCCTCGGATCTACTATGAGCCGGAACCTCTTTGTGTCGGTTAAGTAAGGTCTCACCCATTCTAGAAGCTTCTGCTCTCCTTTAGGCCTATTCTTGTCCAGTGGCCTCCTTCCTGTGATGAGCTCATAGATGAAAACTCCATAACCCCACACGTCGCTTTTTGATGTGAGACGACCGGTCTGGATATATTCTGGAGCTGCATAACCCATTGTTCCTACTACCTGTTAAACCCGGAAAACAAAAAAAATATATAACTTTCTCGATATGGCGATGATTCTATAACCAATCAAGTGAAATGTACAAAACTTATTACACCAGTAGAAACATGGGTTGATCCTGGTGAAGGACCTAAGCGAGCTAAACCGAAATCCGAAAGCTTTGCCTTCCAATCCTCGTCTAAGAGAATGTTGGAGGACTTGAAATCGCGGAATATTATCTACAAAACGAAGCAGATATTATTAGTTAACTGACGAGAGAAATGGATGAAGTTGAAAAAGAAAAACGGAAGATTTCATGTTCCTTACTTGGAAGTCCATTTCTTCGTGGAGGTATGTTAAACCCCGAGCTGCGTCTTGTGCTATTCTCAATCTGAGGTCCCAAGTAAGTAGTGTTGGTGACCGAGGGGATAAATGGAACTCGACGCTTTGGTTTGGCATATATTCATAAACCAAAAGCCTTTGGATTCCACGTTCATCGTCTTCTGCACAATGACCCAACAATTTCACCAAGTTTGGATGCTCGACTACCCCGAGAAAGTTTACTTCCGTCACCCATTCCTTATGACCCTGCAAACAAATTCAAAAGGATGGATATCCAAAAGTTATAGCTATTGATGAACACTAGCAAATCTCGTGACCAAAGATGAAGAAACCTTGCCTGTAACCCTCTCTTGCCGAGCTGTTTAACCGCGACTTCAATTTTCTTTGACGGGTCTTGTATGCTCTTGATTGTTCCCCAGTAGACACAGCCGAAACCGCCTTCCCCGATCATAACAGAGCGGCTGAAGTTCCTTGTAGCGGATTTGAGATCAGCAATGGTGAACTCTCTGAGATTATTTTCTCTAGCGGACATGCTCGTGTTCGAGTTCCTCCCAGTGGATGACACCGTGCTCGTTCCAGAGACATCCCGGGGACTAAAATCTGACCCGCTTTTGTTTCCTCCACGGTCAGAGAAGTTAGAAGTCGGTGAAACCGGTTTAGGACTCCTCTGTTCATCTTTCTTGTCCCCATGAGGGAATAAGAAGCACTTCATTTTCACAAAGAGATGAAAACACCCAGGCTTCTCCACTGAATCACACAAAGATGCACAAAATAAAGCTTACTTCATTGGAGCATTTAATCAAAACAATCATCCTGCAAGCTAGGTTGAGAGAATAACAAAACCACCTGGCCAGACTAAAGAACACAAAACCATATTGAAGAACATCCATTTCTTAAATTTTCCCAGGAATCAAATCCACTATTTCCTTTCTCGATTCATTCTAAAAATTTGATCTTTGAATCCAACTAATTAAAACACACACAGGATCAAACCAAACACGAAAGTCCGAACCCCATGGATTTTCGAATCGTTCGTATACAATTCAAAGATTGAAGAAAATCCAACGAACCCTAAATTTCGAGGGGATAAAAGTTTGGCAAAGCTATTGCAACTTGAAAGCAATCGCAAGTTTATTCATTTACACTAAAAAAAAAAAAAAAAAAAAGTTTCCTTTCTTCCTTAAACAGCGATTTAAAGAAATATGAATTTGTGATATAGGGTAAAGTAACTCGGAGAAAATTACAACTCACCTTTGAGATCTTTGTGTAGAGAAAAAAGCAAAACTTTTTTTACAGAAACTGAACAAAATTTAATCGCCAAACGAAGGAGTTCTAGTAACTGAGGACTTGAAAGAGAAAATATATTTTGGATCTTATGATATGAATTCAGAACTAAAAGTTGAAAGAAAGAAAGAAGAAGAAGAAGAAGAAGAAGAAGAAGGCGACAAACGACGACTAAGAGGAAGGAGCCGACGAGGAAAGGAAGCCAAGGTAGTTGAGTCTTCACAAGGCAAAAAGGAAACCCAAAAAAAAAAAACAATAATAATAATACAGGGTGACGACTTAATTTAATATTATTAAATATATATATATTCTGATTTCTGACGAAAAGAAAATACAATTTGGTAGCCGTGTGACTCAAATGAATGGTAATTGAATTTGACGGAAAACAAAAAATAAAATAAAATGGTTGATGGAATCCATAATTGTTATGTACTCGAAAGCGGTTTAAATGGTTAGAAATTTAATTCGAGAGACTTGGTCTGGATCTGGATCTTTTTTACTGCAAATATCGAAATGATGTATCTTTGATGTATACGGTTAACCACTGGATGCCATTTATATTTTATTTAGTTTTGACAAGAAAGCAATCTCGCGCCAAGTATTACTTTCTCTCCCAAAGTACTAATACTATACTTTCTCTTTGTTTTTATTACATTTTAAGAAACATTTCTTAACGTTGTCACTTGTCACAGTTTGAAAGATAGTGTTCAAGAAACACAAGAATTCTATATTCTTTTCTTTAAAAAAAAGAAGAAGGAGAAGAATTCGATAATTAAGGTTCAGCGATCGAGTGATCTTAATTTGGACGAGACAAGAACGTTTGCGTTGTGTATAAATAACTTAAAGGCCTAATAAATTAAACTAAACTTTGTAAACCTGGCCAATTTTAAAATGGATTTGAATTACGGTTTATTTTTAATCGAAAGGTGATTATAGTGTTTTACTAAGTCAATTAATAACTAAAATTCACACTACCGCAATCGTAACGGTTGTCAATGCAATATTTTATGATCAAATCCACAGAGACCAAAATTACACTACAATTCGAAACTAAGCTAAGACAATATTATGGTTTTGATTTGCAAAATAACGAAAACGATTAAAAACAATGTAAACAATAAGGAGAAAACGTTAGGTCGAGGGTTCGCGGGAATCCAGACATCATGAATCAGACAATAATTCATGGAACGATTAAACACAAGTTTCAAACTCAAACATAAATAGCTAACCAATCGACTTCCGTGGTATTGATTACGAAATCTAGCAACCTAGAATCCTAACTTCTGTTGAACCTAGAGATCTAGACCAGCATTAACGAATTGGTTCAATATGTTCACGAATCGCCTTAACATCAACTTCCGTTGGCTAAGGACAATTCGCTCGCTTATGTTCTTTCTAGCAACCTACGACACTTATGTGGTATAGATTAAACCCTAGATCAGAGGCAAGGCGGTCAACCTAGCCTAAGCAATAAACACAACAATAAGCGAAAACCACAAAAAATAAATCTGTGTCTAATTCAATGATTCATGAATCCCGTTGAAACCCTAAACCTAACTATGAAACTACTCATACATGGTAGCAGAGAACAAGCAGAGAGATGAAGAACTCATAATATAAATCAAAGAAAGAAAATGGTTTAAAATTCTTCTCAATAGATGCAGAGATTCTTCTCCCAGGTTTACAAATTGCTAAAAGCCAAAAGTCTAAATATAGAATAAAGCAATAAAAGTGGTACTGTCAAAGTGGCTAAAAATAGAGTATATATAGGGTTTTGGTCGAATTAGGTCAAAACAGGCAGTTTCCGGGGCAAAACAGGAAAATCAGAAATTTCCTTTTTCTTCTCGCCGACTTGCATCGATCGATTTTGTATTCTCTGGGCATGCTCCATCGATCGATGCACTCCTTGCATCGATCGATTGTGGATCTTCTAGTGGGGTTGCATCAATCGGCTCCGGTTTTGCATCAATCAGCCTCACTTATGCATCAGTCGATTTGAACTTCTCTGGCAACATCACATCGATCGATTTGGAATACTCTGATGGTGTTGCATCGATCGATGCTGCTCTTTTTTGCCCCATTCCATGCGTTTTTGCCCGCGTAACTCCAAATTCTCCTTTAAACGTCTTTTTACCTGAGATAACTAAATAAAGGACTAAAAGACTCTAAAAACGAACTTTTACTCGATAAAATACTCAAAAGAGACACCAAAACATGTGTTAGAAAACGATAAAAACCAAGTATATCAATTCCCTCATACTTAGCCTTTTGCTTGTCCTCAAGCAAACATAAAACTAAGCAAGAAGAAAAAGTTTGAAAACACGGAGACTCACATTTCCTTTAGAATTCTGCATTGACCATTACCTTATTTATCCACATGTTTCCGAACTAGTTCCAGATCGAACCACCATGTACTTCTCTGCAAGCATTTGCAGCCTCCCAGATTCAACTCATTATTTCACAGAATAATCCAAAGTTATCATTGTTGGGTCTCATCAAGGATCATAGTGCTAAGAACCTTCTAGACTATTTCCCTTTCGATATCGTGACAAGACAACAACACAACCTTTGGTATTTTTTCCCTCCCCTAGACTTATTATTTTCTCATTTTCTTTATGTAGGGTCAATGGCTGATGGAACGCGAGTATTAATGGTTATTGCCACCGAATTCCTGGTTCATTTTAGTGCCACCCTTTTATTCTAAGGTGTAGGCGAATAGTGGTATCTCTGTAAATTTTCCTAACCTCGCTTCCAACCTTAGTGTGATCATCTCTTTCGAAGTAAAATAATGGGATCGATGGAAATTTTCCTAGCCTTACCCGAAACAAAATCATTTCATCTTTTCTGCTTTTAATTTCAAATAAGGGAGAGGAGTACCATATTTTCACACATGTCGTCTTGTCATATACGAATGAGGAGTCAAGCTCTGAAGACACCAATCACAATGATGAGGTAAAAGGAAGAGCTCAGAAATTAGCTCAAGCTTTTTGAATTTCTCTGGAAACATGGATGCCTCTGATTAACTGGTCAGCCTTTAGATTTTCCATTAGTCTGATCTGAAGCTAACTCTGTAACAATGGTCACTTAGATGCAAAATCACATAAAAAATCAAAGGTCGTGATCATAATCTCCAACAAGTTTTGACTCAATAAAACATAATGACTCAAAGAAAACATCAAAATGATTCAAAAGGAAAAACAAAAGAAAGAAAACAACGTTAGTAACGACAAAGACCCTCCCCATACTTACTTCACACCGTCTCGGTGTGAAAATAAACCAAGAAGAAGGTAAAACAGACTCAAAGAAAGAAAATCAAGAAAAAAGTCAAAGTTGACTTACCTGAGTCAGTATCGGTCAATGCAAGATATGCATCGATCGATTTTTGTTTCTCTGGACGCCATGCATCGATCGATGCGTACACTGCATCGATCGATTTCCGAATTTCTGGACCCTTGGCATCGATCGATACCCAGATGGTATCGATCGATTATGTTCTGTTCGACCTTTCTCTTTTTTTTTTTTTTTTTTTTAACTTGAGACACTTAGACTCAAAACTAAAAATTAGAAAATGTTAGTGAAAGCAAAAAACAAAGGAAAAGATAAAATATGTACACTTACCGGTGGGTTGCCTCCCACCAAGCGCTAGTTTAACGTCGCTAGCTTGACTTTGGCTCGGGTATCAGTCAGGAAGAGCGTGAGAGGTTGCCCCAAAACAAGTCCCACCATCAAACATCTCAAGCTTCAGAATTCTGCTCATCATTCCCTTTACAGCATCTTTTCCTTTCTCTTGCAGCTCTGAAGTGAGAATTGCTCTAACCTTTGAGAATGGCTTCGATGTTTCCGTGCACTTTACCTTATACTCAATCGAATCTCCATCACACTTCTGAGGGATCAAAGTTATATAAGCATCTCCCTTGACTCTTTTGCTTTTTACCTTCTCTTGTGCCTTAGTCTTTATGATGTTGCCCTTGCTGATGATAGGAGGATCATCTAAGACTACTTTAACTTCATCCTCTTTATAAGACTCTTTCCAAGGATCAACCACCAGCGTCTCTCCTGTGACAACAGTGATGCAAGAGATGTGTTTGGGAGCTCCTCTAGCGGGGATGGCTTTGTACAATACTTTTTGTCAATGATAGAGAATGAGATTCTCTTATTGGGCATGTCTACATATGTCCCCATTGTAGCCATGAATGGTCTTCCCAGAATCAAAGGCATATCAGAACCTTCACTCATCTCCACAACCTGGAAATCAGTAGGAACCAAGCAATTTCCTACATTAACAAGCAAATCAGGGATGATACCATATGGGGTTGTGGTAGAGGAGTTGGCGAACGCAAGAGTCATCTGAGGAGGCTTCATATCGACAATTCCCAACCTCTCTGCAACAGCCTTCGACATCAGATTCACGCTAGAACCATAATCTACAAGAGATTCTTTAAATTCGACTCCGAATATAGAACATCGAACTTTCTGGGGTCTTCAACCTTAGACAATTGCTTAATTGGTGGTGGTGTTCTCCTTGCCTTGATGAAGAGTGCTTTGATCTCTTTTAGAGTCTCTTTGCAATTCTGGAAGAAATCTAACAAAGGTCGGTCTTCCAAGGCTTCTTCAAATGAGATCTCATGGGGAATCCTCCTCACCAACTTATCAAAACCACTCAGCTTATCTGCACTAATAGGCTTCATGAGGTGTCTGGGTGGCATAGGTATGGTACCTTAGGAACATATGGTGGTGGGGTATTGGAAGCGTGTTTCTTCTCTGCTGCAACAACATGTGCTTCCAACTTATTCTTCAACTCATGTATATTCTTCATTTCTCCTTGAGCAGTGGTTGCATTGCAATGCTCTCTGGGATTTGTCTCTACTTTTCCCGTGAGATTTCCTGGCTGTCTCTTGATTGCATCAGCTGCATCAGCAGTCTGTGCTACTTGTGCGTCGAGTTTCTTCACATGTGTAGCAAGAGACTCATATTTGATATTGATGGCCTCAATTTTGATGTTTAGATCATGATACTTCTCATCCATCTTGACATTGATCTCTTTAGCAGACTGTTGTTGGTTGAGTAGGAGTTGCTGCATAAGTGCCTTAAGCTCATCTTGAGAGCCATACGCAGAGCTCGCATGAACTTGGAATGGGGGTGGTGATGCTGTATGGAAGGTGTTGAATGGTTGTTTCTGCTGAAACCCACATTGGAAATTGTTCTGACCTTGAAAGCCCTGAGAAAAACCTGAGACGCCAGCGTTTTGCACAAACGTTTTTCCTTGGGATTGTTGAGCTTGCTGGAGATAGATTTGATCTCGGGGATTTTCGACATTGGTGCTTCTGTAAGACAGATTCATATGGTTTCGGTAATTCTGGTTGAATCCTCTGTTTTGCACATACTCATGTCCACTAACGAAGTTCACCTCATGCAGCTCATCACTCTTATCTTTAGCTAATCCCTGACAAAAAACTGCATCTCTTGTCTCCTCGCAAGACCGCACACCTCTCTAATTTCCCATCAGCAGCAAGTTCACTTTCGTAGTCAGCTCATCGATCTTCTTCAACTCCACACTGTTAACACGTTTAGACCTGTTGTACTATGGGCAGCGATTTCCAGAACTTGCAGCCAAGTTCTCTATCAACTGATACGCTCCTTCCTTAGTTTTGGTCATGAAGTATCCATTTCTCGCAGCATTAAGAGCGTGCTTGTAATCCCAGTCAACTCCATCGTAGAAGATGCTAAGAATCTGCTCATCTAAATACCCATGATGAGGGCATTCTCTACAATACTCTCTGAACCTCTCCCAGGCTTCTCAAAAAGACTATCCTACATGCTGCTAGAAAGTAGTGATTTTATTCCGCAATGAAACTGTCTTAGATTTGGTATAGAAGTGATCTAGGAAAATAGCTTTGCATTGGTCTCAAGTAGTCAATGATCCAGGAGGTAGTGACTTGAGCCATCTCAAAGCTTTGTCCGCCAAAGAGAAATGAAATAACTTGCATTTAAGGTAATCAGAAGGTACCCCATTTGACTTAGTGGTGCTGCAAATCTCTTCGAAATTCTCAATGTGGTCCATTGGATGTTTTGCAGGCAAACCATGGAACATGTGATGCTTCACCAATGCAATCATCTGAGGTTTGATCTCATAATCTTGCCTCGTAATAGCTGGTGGGCGGATTGCAGCTCTGTTCTGATAGAAGGCATGAGGCGTGTCTGAGTCCCCGATGGCAGGTTGTTGTTGCTGCTGCTGCATTTGCAATTGCAATTGTTGTAACTGTTGCACTTGTTGTTGTAGCCTCTGAAGTTCAGCAGCTATAGCGTTTTATTGGTTGTTGTTTGGATCGTCCATGATGACGGGATTTGACTTTGCTTTTCTGTTCGTTCGTTCTAACCTTGCTAGTTCTTCGTTGCTGAGCTCGCAAAGGTTTTCGGAGCCCTTGCTTATGGTAACTCTACTCAGCTTTTCGGTTAGTCACCTGAAACACACAAGAAAATAAGATAGAATACGTTAGTAAATCTTAGACTAAATTTTAAATTCAGAATTGAAGGTAACGCTATTGGTCCTCGGCAACGGCGCCAAATTGATTTTAGTGTTTTACTAAGTCAATTTATAACTAAATTTCACACTACCGCAATCGTAACGGTTGTCAATGCAATACTTTATGATCGAATCCACAGAGACCAAGGTTACACTATAATTCTCACAATTCGAAACTAAGCTAAGAAAATATTATGGTTTTTATTTGCAAAATAACGAAAACGATTAAAAACAATGTAAATTCAATAAGGAGAAAACGTTAGGTCGAGGGTTTGCGGGAATCCAGACATCATGAATCATACAACTATTCAGAGAATGATTAAACACAAGTTTCAAACTCAAACATAAATATTTAACCAATCCACTTCTGTGGTATTGATTACTAAATCTAGCAACCTAGAATCCTAACTTCCGTTGAACCTAGAGATCTATACCAGCATTAACGAATTGGTTCAATATGTTCACGAATCGCCTTAACATCAACTTCCGTTGGCTTAGGACAATTCGCTCGCTTATGTTCTTTCTAGCAACCTACGACACTTCTGTGGTATATATTAAACCCTAGATCAGAGGCAAGGCGGTCAACCTAGCCTAAGCAATAAACACAACAATAAGCGAAAACCACAAAAGATAAATCCTTATCTGTGTCTAATTCAATGATTCATGAATCCCGTTGAAACCCTAAACCTAACTATGAAACTACTCAAACATTGTAGCAGAGAACAAGCAGAGAGATGAAGAACTCATAATATAAATCAAAGAAAGAAAATTGTTTAATATTCTTCTCAATAGATGCAGAGATTCATCTCCCAAGCTTACAAATTGCTAAAAACCAAAAGTCTGAATAGAGAATACATCGATAAAAGTGGTGCCGTCAAAGTGGCTAAAAATAGAGTATATATAGGGTTCTGGTCGAATTAGGTCAAAACATGCAGTTTCCGGGGCAAAACAGGAAAATCAGAAATTTCTCTTTTCTTCTCGCCGACTTGCATCGATCGATGCACATATTGCATCGATCGATTTTGTATTCTCTGTCCATGCTCCATCGATCGATGCACTCCTTGCATCGATCGATTGTGGATCTTCTGGTGGGGTTGCATCGATCGGCTCCGGTTTTGCATCGATCAGCCTCACTTATGCATCGGTCGATTTGAACTTCTCTGGCAACATCACATCGATCGATTCACTCCTTGCATCGATTGATTTGGACTTCTTTAATGGTGTTGCATCGATCGATTCTGCTTTTTTCTACACGATTTCATGCGTTTTTGCCCGCGTAACTTCAATTTATCCCTTAAACGTCTTTTTACCTGAGATAACTAAATAAATGATTAAAAGACTCTAAAAACGAATTTTTACTCGATAAAATACTCAAAATAGACACCAAAATATGTGTTAGAAAACGATAAAATATATCAAAATGTTACACTGTGCCCCCATTTTATTTCATCAAGAGTTAGACAAGTCTAATCAGATTCTGGACAGTGAAATTAACTATAATGAACCTTCGTAGCTCAGAACTCAAGAGCATGCGCATGGGACATTAATTAATACACTAGATTACGAGAAATATGGTAGGTTTCTGGTTACAATTAAATTGCACGTGGAATAGCAGGAAGTGATCATATATATATATATATATCGAACGGCTAGGAATGAATCTATATTTCTGAGATCTAACCTCTCGTTTCCTTAAAGAGAGACACAAAAGCAATAGGATGAAGCACCGGCATGTCCCTTTGGGGGGAATGAACCGGTCGTCTCGGAATCTCCACACAAAAATAAAAATAGTGAATATCTTCGCTAAAAAAACGTTCAATTATACTAGGAATCATATCGTAAAAAATATTCCATCCGTTTCACAAAAAATATCATTTTAACACTCTATTTTTGTTTTACAAAACAAAAAGTGTCATTTTGTATTTTCAATACAAAAAATCAAACAAAACTCCAATTTTAACTTAAGTTTTTGGAGGTGGTCGAGGAGATGGAGTTGGTCATAAGTGATCTCTTCTGTTTTTTCTCCACCTTTTCTCTTCATTTTCTTATTTTCGGGTGCTTTGATAGTATTTGCAACTAAACTTAAGTTTTTGCTTAATGTCTTCTACTACTACAACATATGTATGATCCAAAAAGGTCATAACTTGTAATTAGTTACCTTGCATTTTAAATATGAAAACCCTTAGTCAAAAAAAAAAAAAAAAAAAAAACTACAATTTTAACCATATTGTTTTAGTGTATTAATTAGAAAGAGAAAATTTGTTTAGTGTATTAATAAATGGTAATGTATAACTTTTACTCCCTCTGTTTCATATTAGTTGTCGTTCTATGTTGTTTTACGTAGATTAAGAAAACAATTCAATTTTCTGTTTTACCCCTCATTAATGTATTATATATTATGTTCACACTAATTAATAAGTTAAAGGAGTACGGATAAAAATAGAAATATTATCAAACATTTGCATTGAAATTCTAAAACGACAACTAATATGAAATAAAATTTAAGTTATAAAACGACAACTAATATGAAACAGAATGAGTAATAGTTTTTTTAATATGTGAAATATGTCAAAATGACATTTTATGAAATATAAAGAGTACGTAAATAGATCGATGAAATTTAAAATCTCATGCGTATTTATCTTTGATTTCTTATCAATTACGTCTAAACGGTTTTATTTGTTGAAGACGGCTTTAATTTTTCTTGATATTAAAAAAGGTCGTTAGTGAAGTGAACTTTTATTTAGTGTGATTTTGTTTTTTGGGATCAAAGCTCATTAATTACTAGTTCGTACGTATATATAATAATTTATGTTATTTATATAATTAGATTCCTATAAGTTTTTAAATGTTTCTTATCATCTTATCTATATTTTGTACCACTGTTTTATTGTTTTCATGAGAGTTCGTATCTACACTATGAGATTTGGTGACATGAAAGATTGACTAATAGACCAATCAACAGATTGGTACTGAAAACAAGAAGTACCGATCGATCAAATTGTATAGTATCAGATAAAGACCTTTTTTTTTGTCACTCAAGATATTTACTTGAAAAAGATCAGACAAAATGCCTTTTTGAACAGGTATTCCTATTTCTTTTTGAAGAAAATGTTAATTAATCCCGTTTCTTTACGGAAAACTCCATATCCTGCTTCTTGCATGCATGAAAAGGACACAATTTGGTTACATGTACAATACGTACTACTAACAATAGATATACATAATACATGTATATAATCCTAAAACATTATGGTTTGACCCCCCCCCCCCCCAAAAAAAAACATTTCACGTACGGTTATGCGTAAATGTAGATATCCACCATATCCATTTTTAATTTCTTAAAAAATAACATATGGTCGACCACCAATTTATAATAATATATATCTGTTATCTTTTAAAAACTCGACATTTTCCGATAGTTAACGTACGAGAGTTACATTGCATATCGTACATAAGTGGAATTGCACTTAGTTCAAGAATCTTATCCCATTGTCTCATCTCTCTAAGATCTTATCTTTCTCCTCCATTTAATCAAACCGTGGGACCTTCTATTTTCACAACTTCAAAACAAATGTTTCTCCTTCTTATCAATAAAAAAAAATGTTTCTCTTAATTATAAATTTAATTCTTCTTTTACTTTTCTTATAAAGATTTTCTACTTCATAAAATTTGAATTATCCAAAATTATATGAATTACTATATGTGTGAGTGTGAATTTTCAACTAAAAAAAGGGGTGCATATATGCATTTTTATTCGGATGTATATTGTCTTGCGTTTCACAATATTGTTTGACGTTGATTAAATTATATTGAATTTGAAAACAAATATAAAAACGAACAATAACCTAAAGTGATTCTACCACTAACTGACCCACTGTGTATGAATAGAGATACGTGTACAGCATTTACGGTCTGTATGTATTATATATGTATTATCTATAATTTCCCAATTAATAAGTGAGTGCCAATGTGCCATGCCGATAAATAAATTAAAGAAACAAAATAAGATCAAATGTAACAATTATCAAAGCGAAAACCCATTGGCGATGGAAGATGCATGTTCGTACGATTTTGTATGTCAGCGTACAGCATGGGCATATCTGACCAAAAAAAAAAAAATTAAATATATTATTGTTTAGATTTGTAAGTAAACGTTAACTATCGTAGTCTCAATTACAAGATCAATTCAACAAACTACGATACTTAATCGTATATCATCGTAACTACAATGATCAGGTTGTCACATTTTAATGTACTTATACACTTTTAGATATGATTGCAATTTGCAAAAGACAAACGACATGGTCCAAAGTCCTAACAAATCATTAATTAACCATACCTGTTCATCCATATATATATATACTCAAAAAATAGATAGTGGACCTATGTTTGTGTATATATACACGTACGACACTAGTCCCTCTCTACATTCCATCTCACACTAACCCCCAAAAACGTCTCTCTCTCTCACTCACACACACACACACACATAATCATGATGAAGAAGAGCAAGCTGATCACAAAGGCATGGAAGCAAATGTCAAGCAGAGTAGCCAAGCATCGAGCCGCCGCTGAAAAACCTCATATACCACATGACGTGCCAAAGGGACATCTAGTGGTGTACGTAGGTAAAGAAGAGGAGAGTTACAAGAGGTTCGTGATCAAGATCACGTTGCTTCACGATCCCATCTTCAGGGCTCTGCTTGATCAATCAAAAGACGAAGCTTACGATGATTTCACTTCCGGAGATTCCAAGCTTTGTATCCCTTGCGACGAAACTCTCTTCCTCGAGATCCTCCGCTACGCTTCTCCCCCTTCTTCTTGATCTTGATGAGTCTCTGACTCGAGAAGAGGGTTCTAAGGTTTAATTAGGGTTTTGGCTAAATATGAGACGGTCCATTTGAGATCTATGTAGAATTAATGAAGTTTTGTAATATGAGCCATTTTTAGTTAGTAGCTAATATAAGCCTGATTGGTTGCATTGCATCTACATATCATACTTAAAATTAAGGAGCAAGATATGGTTTTTCTCAACTTATATAGTAATAATGATATGAAATTACCAAAGATTGTGATAATATAAGAGTGATTAATTAAAAGAAAAAGCCAAAAAGAACACTCGAGTAATAATCGTGAGGTTGTTGAATAAAAGATAATTGTTTTATTTGGAGGATATCACAAAACTGAGGATGACCCAATAATTTAGTTGAAGTCGGGCTTCTCAGGGTAAGTGCAGCCAGATCTTTGGATCACCACGTTTGAAGCGTAGCATCCGGCCTTCACGCACTCCTCAATCGATTTCCCTTTCACCAACTGTGACATGAATCCTCCCACAAATGCATCACCTGTGAGAGAGAGATCAACCAAAAAACGGCAGTTAATTCATATGACACTGAGAGGCAAATGTTTTGTATCATTATTGACAAGAAAAGTTCCTTGAAATGACAAGGATCAGCTTATACTATAATCATGTCAGTTTCTATCTAGTAAAGTAAGCCTAAATTTGAATGTAGGCTTGGCTACAATCAAAATGATTACCTGCACCGTTGGTGTCAACCAGCTTCTCCTTTGAGAGAGGGATTACAGGGTATTTCTTCACCTTTCCATCTTCAGCAACAACCACTGGGTCTGCGCCCTGTGTAATCACGGTGGTCCTCTTGTATGTTCCTGTGGCCTTAGGAAGTTTTGAAATCTTGATGGCTATTTGTTCGACATCTTCGGTCTATATTTATATAAACATGTAAACAGGGTAAGTATTATCTCTTTGTGATACAAGACAGTTGTTGAAATTCAGTCATGTAAGAGAAATGGTACCTCCCAGCCATGAACCCTGGAGAAGGCTCTTGCCTCTGTCTCATTGCCAAAAACAAAGTCCATGTACCTGTCCCGAACAAGATGCATGCTTTTCAGTACATACTTTACGCAGTCATAAAATGGGTGATGGGTAAGAAGATTAGAGATTGCTTACGGCAAGAACTTCTCCTGCACATCTTTGAAGAATTCACAGATGAATGGAGCAGAAAGGTTCATCGTGAACACCTGAAGGATAGGTGAATATGTCAGTGCTGTTAAATGCAAGAAACACTTGAAAAAACAGTAAAAGGTTCTGCTGCAACAGGGTCTCATGGAATGGAGGACCATTTTTCTTATACCTTGTTGTTTGCAGCAGCGTGCTCAGATACAAGCTGAATGGATTCAGGTGATACCGTGAGGAAGAATCCAGCAATGTAGTAGAACTTGGCCTTCTCAACTAACCAACGTGTATTTGATCACAGATATATCAGCTCATGAAGAAATAATGCAGAACTGTTAAGAGGATGCAACGATGGGAAATGAATTTTACCCAATGCCCAGTTTTCAGGCTTCTTAAGGTGGTCAACCTTGTAGCAGTTTGCAGCTGAAAGATTTGCAATAAGCGACCTTTCTCCACCAACAACACAGACACCGCAAGTTCCAGTAGGTGCCGACTCATCTTCATAATAGTGAACCTGATACGAAAGCATACTGTCATCTTAATGCATTTGATTACAAGTTCTGACATCAGTTTCAACAATAACTTGATACTGTCCTCAACGACAAAACTGAAAACCAGCTGTACATGGACTCAAACAGAAACAATGAAACCAGAGAAGATTAAGGCACATTCGGCTTACATTGACACCGGCTGCTGTAGCATCCTTCTTCATTGCCTCTCCGTATTTGTCCTTTCCAATGGATCCCATGTAACTGGTTGCCCCAGGAATTTGAAGCATCCACTGCAGCCAGAAAGTAAAAAACACCCTTGTTTTAGCAGTTATTCATACTTTTAACCCCAAAAGAAAGCGCAAGAAGAAGGCAAACCTGAGCCACTTTGATTGAGTTCTGAGTAGCACCTGAAAAAGGATGGAAACATGACGAAGATATCATAATCTTGTCAATGCTTATGCAATTATAGGGTTACAGGATCGTCAAACAACACAAAAGATGAATTACCTCCGGCAATGTATTCAACATTGAACTTGCTACTCATCTCATCATACCTAAAAACAAAAACAATTTGCCAGTGAATTCATATTTAACAAAGAATTTGAACCCAAAGAGTAAAAAGGTAGCCATAAAAGATGAAATAAAGAGAAATGAAGATATACTTTTGTTGTTTTCTGAAACCGTCCAAGCATTCAATTAATATAACATGATCAACATTATTGATTACAATACCTTAATTAGTTCACCCATCAATAAACAACATTATCAAAATCCTTGCGTTTCCCTTCTCAATCCATAAAACTTGACTCAATAACCAAATCAAAGTTCGATACAGGACTCGTAGCGATACCATTACAGGAAACAAAAGTTATAAAATTCAAATTCCAACGAGGTTGAGTGCAGCCAGATCAAAAAAGGAATCCTTACATGGGCAAATGTTTTTCCTCCGCGAGAATTGCATTGTTCAATTTGACGTCGTATCTGTCACGATTACAGAAGAGAACATAAAAAATCAGAAAAGGCAAACCGAAACGCAGCTAAATAATCTTAGAGCTAGCGCCACCGAAGGAAGATTCAAACAATCAATCTATAGATTCAAAAGGAAACGCCCAGAAAGAGGATTGCGATACGAAGACAATGAAGAACAGAAACATTTGAAAAGAGGGATCTTACTTGGTGAGAAATTCGTCGTCGACGACGGCAGAGATATCGAGGAGAGGGTTACCCATTCCGAGAAGGATTCCATCGTAGTTAGAGGAAGCCATGATGAATCTGAGAAGAGATTGAGAAAGGTTGAGATTCAGATCTGCTTATTGGAGGCAGGCAAGTTTACAGCTCTTGCTGAGTGAAGCCGTGAGTTTATAATCAAGTGCTCAGCGGAAGTTGGTACACCAACGACCAATTATATTCTCTTTTTAGGTTTTTTTTTTTTTTTAACTAAATATTAAAAAATCGTAATCGTTTTATTTTTTTAATATTTTTTGTTGGTAGTGTCTCTGCTTCTTTTTGTGGGCCGAGTAAAATTATGCCATAATTGCCATTCCATTAAGGGATTTTTTTTTATCAATTAGACGTTTTTTATTTAACAAAATCATGATCTGAGATATATACTATGATAACATCATGTCAATTAACTACAAACATATTTTCCTCCAAAGTTATGTAAAGGTAGCAATATTTATTCCAAAAGCTAACTATTTACACAACTTTTATCTAATACTATTGAGGTTAAGAACAAAGAAAAGTGTGGAAATCATTATAAAATTTTCATAACTGATTAAAATAATAAGAAACTAAACAACTCAATCAAGAAAACACAACTCTTCTGATGGATCACTTTTCCTGTGTTTTGAATATTGCCTTACGGCAGAGAATTTAGAAAGACGTTTTTAGGCAGAAACAAGAACTTCAAAAGTAATAAAACTCATGAAGAGAGAAAAGCCCATGCCTGTTTTTCTTTTTTTTATTCTAATCGTAAACGATAAACAAGAAGAATTTTGAGGCTAAAAAAAGGCTTAAGCCTCAAATGAAAATTCGAAAAAGAATTGAGATTTTATGATGCTCAGAGATGATCACAGATTGCCTTTGTGAATTCCGTAGTGGTCGAAGTACCTCCAAGATCCGCGGTTCTGTATTTGCCCTCGGCTATGGTGTTGATGATTGCGCTGTGGATCTGTTCTGCTTGTTCGTTGAGTTTCAGGTGACGTAACATCATCACTCCACTCAAAAGCAAAGCAGTTGGGTTCGCCAAGTTCTACATCATCAACAAAAGAAGAACAACAAATTCAAAAATCATATACCAAGGCAGTTGAAATCAATCATGGATTAGACTCATTAACCCATAACGAGACTAAGAGGGAGATGAGGAATCTTCTATCCGTAGCAGCTTTATTAATTATACTTGGTCTAGTGGTAAGAGTTGGATCAAGTTTACTTAATTGCTGAAAGTTTACTTGCTTCGTAGCAGTGAGAATATTTATGAAATTAGAATGAAAGTGTTTTAAGTACTAACCTTTCCAGCGATATCAGGTGCAGAACCATGAACTGCTTCAGCAAGCGCTACACCATCTTCCCCGATATTACAACTGCGTCAAAGATAAAAAAGGCCGTAAGATAAAAAGGTGCAGAACCATGAAAGCATTATTCAAGATAAAGGAACCTATGTTTCACCTTGGAGTCAATCCTAGTCCTCCAACCAATCCAGCACACAAGTCGCTGATAATGTCACCGTAGAGGTTTGGCATCACCAAGACATCAAACAGTGCTGGGTTTTTCACAAGCTGCAGGCATCTCAAGATTATCATTCACATATTCCACAAAACAATAATGGAAAATTTTCCCAAAGTAAAAAAATGGGAAAAACAGGACTCTTGTACAAGTTGCTGGACAATCTAACTTCCAAAATCTACAACGTAATCCAGAGCACTAACTTAATTATCGAAAAAAATTGTAGATTTGATGTCGTAGCTCACCATCATACAGCAGTTGTCAATAACAACCTCCTCGTAAGTTATCTCAGGATACTTCTCCGCAACCTCACGACAACACTGAAGAACAGGAACAAAAGAAACATTGTCTGTCTCAGAAAAAAACGGTAAACAAACTAAGCAGACATAATAAGAAAATGTCAAATGCATTCTGGGGGCAGACCTTGAGGAAAAGACCATCAGTTTTCTGCATGATGTTGGCTTTGTGAATTGCTGAAACTCTCTCTCTCCCATGAGTCTTGGCATAGTGAAAGGCATACTCTGCAACTCTCAAACTAGCCTGACGGGTAATGATTTTAAGACTCTCCACCACACCTCTAACAACCTATAATGAGTCAGTAAAACAAAACAATTATCAGAAACTCTTCTTAGAAGAACTAACCAGAAATGTTCAATCGATAGACCCAAGAAACTTAACCTGATGTTCGAGCCCACTGTATTCTCCTTCCGTGTTTTCCCTGATGGTGATGAGATTAACATCATCGTAACGAGTTTTGTAACCAGGAAGACTGTAGCAAGGTCTAACATTGGCATATAGATTCAGCTCTTTCCTAAGAGTCAGGTTCAAAGAACGGTGACCTTTCCCAATTGGAGTAGCCATTGGCCCTTTCAAGCCAACTTTGTTTCTACGCACAGATTCGAGACTTTCCCAGGTCAAGAAACTCTGTGTTCTAGGATCAATCTCAGTGCCAACATAGTGTTCTTCCCAATCAATTGGCACACCAGCCGTTGTAAACACCTGGATCAGCAGAAATGGCATAAATCATCAACGAAATCGACTATCAGTATGCCGAATTCCCACAAATCGCAAACCACCGAAAACAATCCAAAATTAAAATCAACAATTCTCTCGTTACTTTTCAGAACTCGAAATTCTACGAAGAAACTGTTTTTAGGATGAGGGACCTTTTTGACGGATTCAGCGATCTCAGGACCGATCCCATCGCCAGGGAATAAGGTTGCGGTGATTGGAGTGGTGGACGAGCAGAAAGCCCTAGCGACGGAAGTAGCCGCACCTGAGCTAGAGTTCACAGTCCCAAGGATCTGGGACGATCGGCTTCCGATCAGCCGTCTCGCGAAGTTTGCTGCCATGGTCATCTCTTCAAGCACCAAAAGGACGCAGCCAAAAATTATGAGAGAGAGAGAGAGAACTTTTCTGCGTTGGGACAAAAGTTTGCAAGACTTTTCTTTACAGCGAATGTTTTTCTTCTTCCGTTAAAACGCCGCGTAGTTTCTAAGTTTTAAGAACTGAAGTAAAACGGCATGAAGTAAGTATGTTAAAATACAAAACGGAACGAAGTGTCTTCTTGAAAATCCAGGCCCAATATTGAGATTTTTAATGGTTCAGCATTGGCCCAATAACGAGGTTAGAGGGAGAGTCATGAAACTCCGGGGTGTTTCGTTAGCAATTTTGTTTTTAAAACCGTTGGCTCTAAATTTTTAGAGTAATTTATTTTTTAATTTATGGCTGTGATTTTTTTTTTAAAAAAAAAATTACAAATTTCTGGCTTTTTTTAAAAGTAACGAACCGAAAAAAAGAAGTTTTGGCTGCTTGTTAAAATTACTAACTTTTAAAACTTTAAATCATTTTAAATTTTTCAAAATCCTAAAGTCTAATCCCCGAGCAATATCACAAAAGATGTTTACGTAATATTACGTCATCATAACACAACTGGTATTGACTATTGCTAAACCTCCGGTGGCTTTTCCATAGCTTTTTGCGGCGGTGCAGGTGCCGGAAAACTAGCCAACGGCGGCCCGTAGTGAGACTGCGACATACCTTCTCGCCGGCCGTCCTTCCGATGAGATAAAATGCGATTGCGACGATCAAAAGGAGAAGAATCGCCGGAAACGATATGAAGATCACATAACCCATTGTTTAGTTACTTATCAAAAAAAAAAAAACCCATTGTTTAGTTGCTCCCAAAGAAATCGAAGGATTTTGAGAAACTAGAAGACGATTCGAGAAGAAGATTGATTGGTCATAAGGATACGTGACAGCATTCCAGCATTGATGTGTCAGACACGCAATGAGACCTGGTTAAGAGAGATGTAACCATTCAAACCGACGATTTTTTTATACGATTCCGCATCAAATTTCACAAACCGGATTCGGTTTGTAGCTTTGGTCCTATGATATGTATATGAACATAACATTACAACCAAATTAAGAAGAGAAAAATACAAGCGCGAAAAATTCTGAAGCAACTAAAATCCATTTTTTTCTCTTAATACACAATAACGAAGCAGAGGAGCAATCAAAAGTTTTGATTCTTTGGCTTCCTCTCGACGTCTCTTTGATCATGAGATTCAAATGTTCTTCTTCAACCCAATGATCCGTACACAGACGCTGCACTCACGTTCTTTCTTGAACCAGGTCCATCCTGATTCATACCAACCGGTTTATTCGATAACCGACGCTTATACCGCTTCAATACAGAGGCCAAATTCTCTTTCCCCTTTGGGAAAGCCACGTCTCCTGCAGCTGTACCGGTCCGGCCTTTCCTACAAGAGATTGCAATTTCAACGTCTTTGATTAGATCAAGAAGTGTGACTGCTGTTGTGCATTTGCCTTTGGCTGGTTTTGCAGCCGGAGGCAACATTCCGTTAGAGGCCGAAGGCGGACTCGCTCTTTGGTGACTAGCCGGAATCTGAAGGCAGAAGCACGGTGTCATTGGTGTCCGCAGCTTTGAGAACGCCGGATCTATCACTCCCTGTTGAATCAAATTTTAATCCATAGAATGTCAAAAACACAAAACTTTGGTTTCAAACTGCAAAATTGCGGTCTTTCTTTTTTACCTGAAGGCGGTTGAGAACGTAAGTGTATTTTCCCCAGAGCTCGGGCCGACTCTCCATGAGAGACAAGTCAAGGACACGGTGAATGCACCAAACTCCAAAGCTCACAATCAAATCAGCTCTCCAAACGCAACCATCTCCACAATTAGGAACCGATGAAATCAGAGGCTCTCCCATGTGACCCACTTGGTTTATTTCTCGAGTTTCAGCTTCATAGATAAACTTTTCTCTTGCAGCTACGCGGTCAATCAGTTCTTCATCGACTCCATCGCTTTGCCCAAACAACCATTCTGATCCTTCCAGTTTAATAAGCTTTAGAATACAGTGCCTGAACGACTGAAGAAGTTTAGCCTCTGCATCGACAGTAGAAGCGTTGTTGTCTATATTTATCGGATTTGATCTATTCCTGAGTTCCTCACCAACAGCCCCATTCCTCTCTGCTACACCAAACTGCTCAAAGGGCTGTCTGGACCAAAGCGATCCAGTCCCTGTTGTTGCACTCTGTGGCAAAGTATAGGCATCTCTGTAGCCTCCTCTTGATTGAGAAATGTCCTCATAACCTGATGCTACTCCAACCCGTGACCCCAAATTAGAATATAACGATGATTCGTTGCTTAATCGACCATAAGACGCACTATACCCTCCACCTCCAGTTGATGCATCCCAGTATCCGCTCTTGTTGTTCGGCAAATGCATATTCCTTGCAGACATAGACAATCCCGATATATCTGGCATGCTACTGTATTTCTTCTCATTGGCAACTACGGCGCTAACAGTATCGGTATTTCCAGAAGATGGAACACCGTAATACGATCTTTCAGATTGTCGCGATACGTTTCTAGACCCAGCAAAATTCTCAAAACCAGGAGCTGGTCCAGGGGTTAGACCATTCTGGGACTTTTGTTTTAAGGCTAACGCCAGTTGCTGTGTATAGCTCAATGAACCAAGGGCCATAGATCTAGACGTTGGGATCTCTCCACGGGATTGTAAAGCTTCAAGCCTTTCTTTTGCCAAATTGTCGACATAGGACTTAATCTGGTAGCCGTGAACCGTAGCAGGTTGTTGGTGTTCCCAACCCTCTGAAGATGATGGAGCACGCAGGCTAGAGTATCTTCTCTCACTCAATTCATAAGCATTATTATTGGTGGTGTTACCATATGCACCCAACATCTGCATACGGTTGACCAACGGTGACGGTGATGAACCTCTTTGTAGTCCATACAAAGAATCGATACTTCCGGGTTGCCTCGGCTGTTTCAGTGAATCATATATACTTGAATTCATCTGCGATTCCAGTCCCTTTGCAGTTGGCGACATGCAATATCCACTGCTCATGTCCTTTCCAAAAGAATCCACTTTCAGAGAAGAGGCTGACTTTTGATCAGCGCCAAACAACTGATCTAGTTTCTTGGCCCTGGCTTCAGCAACTAATTGCCCATGAAAATCATATAAATGCCCCCAAAACTCATCAAGTATCGCAGATAAGTGTCGTCGGGCAGCACGACCCAAACCTTGCAACCGTGAAAGGCTTCCGGTACCACTTCCCCCTTCCTCGCTTCTCCCACTTAGGCTGCGGAATGAAGGCGGGCCGTCAGATACAACAGTAAAGTTGCTTGCAGGAGCAGCATTGGTAGCTTCATCTATTTCCCATGAAACTCCTTCAACATCCTTTTCAATGAACTTGCTGTTATTCTCCATGCTAACAGTCTTCTCCACAGGACTCATCGGTTCAATCTTTGTCATCTTTGTTTCAACGTCCAAATCCTTATCAGTAACCTCCTTGATCACCGTTGACTGCAATACTGACTGTTCCTTTACATCAGAGTCTTCCCCAAGACTACTAACATGAGAGGCAGAGACTTTCACATCCACCTCTAGAGGACTCGAACGGATTTCTTGATCCGTCATTAGAATGTTCTCTGGCAAATCATAGACCGAGCTAGTAACAGACGTAGTATCTAGCTGATCTTTTACCCTGCTTTCATGCCGCACTATCGATTCTTCTTCATTCCGCCTTGTTTCAATTCTTCCAGTTTCCTCTTCTTGAACAGATGGATAAGATAAAGCATTTTGGACATCCATGTTCCATATTTGAGCTTCTGCTCTGTTACTGGCAGATTTCAGCGGCGTAGCTGCAAGCCAGAGCATCAGGCATAACGATGCACAAGACGATACAAGCAGAGTGGTGTACTGAACCGAGGTGCCCATCACGGTATTCCATCTCAAACCACCAGCCCAGTCACTGTTCCCAAATACCATTTCCACAACGAAAACAATATTCAAACCCAGAAACCCCAAAAACGTTGTAAGTGCAAGGAACTCGCCAACCTGAGGAATTTTATGGACACCCATGATTTGTCTCGATGAGGCAATGCGGAACAGCGGTATTACAGAGGAAGGAAGCATCATCGCCACCAGAACCTGGGTGAATATAAGTAACTGGTATATCCCGTCTGCGCCAGATGTCCAGACACAATACAGGGCAGGAGCAACTGCAAGAATTCTGATTGTAGCACGATGAAGCCAACCGGGTATTTCTATCTTCAGGAAGTCATGCAGGACGACCTCTCCACCGAAAGCCCAAGCTAGTGCCGTAACTTGACTAGAGAAGAACAAGAGCAACAAAAAGACCAACGGAATGAGCGGACTCCTAAATACCTGCGCTCAACAATCAAGAACCAAATATTTAATAATCAGGAGATGTGTCCGAAACTGTCTCCCTAAAAATGAATTCTAGATTAATAAGAAACATAAAACCGTCAGAACAAACCTGCTCCATTAGTGACATAGCGTCCTGAAAAGTCAGTACCACAAGGCCTGTACTGTGGAACACATTTGCTGCTGCATTCATCAGTACATAATTTGCAAGTGAAAGTCCGCTGAAGACACAAAAGATGGCGAACAAATGGTCTTGACACAAGCTGCTCTTGTCGACATCTGACGAAGATGTTGTACTTTCCTGCAATAAATCGTTCACTTCTTAGCAGAATTATTGCTTCTTAATAGAAAAGAGAGATACGTAGAAAGAGAGAGAGGTACCCCAGCAAAATAAGAATGGATATAAAAATTGTGAGGGACGATGCTTGCTCCAAGAAGACCCATCAGTACGAATGTGCTCTCTCCATTTAACCGAGTTAACACTCCGTTCATAGAGAATGGGATCTCAGACTGACTCAGCAAGACACCAGAAACATAGAGAAACAAAACCAGGCCTGCCGAGCAAATGGATACTGTATTTGCCATTCCATTTTCCTGTAAAATTTGTATGCATGTCAGCTAATTTCCAATAATGCTATTTCAAGAACACGGAAAGGAAAAAAAGAATAAAAAAAAGACGGGAGACCAGTCATACAAGGAAAGAGGCGAAAACAGGAAATAAAAATGCATCGATGGCAGCCAAAAACACTCCAGTGGATAAGTCCACCCCAAAGAGAAGGTTAAGTGCATGTGCAACACCCACAACCTGTTTAATTGAGAAGCTCAAGTCAGAGGAATGGAGTCATTTTCCCATCAAGCATAATTAACTTTAAGAACGGAAAAAATCGTAAGTAACTACCATGGTAAGGTCGAGCAGAATTGCTGAGAATTCCGCCTGAACGCCCAAGAACATGCATGTCCACTTGTCATATTCTTCATTGCAGATCTGTCCCAGTAAAGAACATTAAAATGTTAGAGAAATAGAGAAGGTGGTTGATAGTATTCAATACAATTTGAGGGAAACTTAACCATTTATGGGGGAACAGTTGGTACAATTGCAAAACTTACGAAAGCAAAGTTCATTCCAAAACTAGTACTAACAACCACGAAGCCCAGGAAAAGGTGTAGCTATAAGCTTCTGAGATCAGAAAAATGCAGAGAAAGAGGGAAAAATACCTGAGCTAAGTTTCTACCAGTTGCAACGCTTATTCGAGCTGCTACATACTGGCACAAGATAGCGGCAAAATTGAAGAGCAGAGTAATTGCCACCAATTCATACCCAAAACGGGCACCTCCTTCGATATTTGCAACCCATTTTCCGGGATCAATATATCCGATAGAAACCAAAAGGACGGGCAGTAGAGCAGGAACCACTCGCTGGATGAACCCTAGCTGAGGTCTCACATTCACAATTTCAGCTTCCATCCTAAATCTATCTGAAAATATAATAACTCGGAGGAGGATTTTGAGGTTAACTCTACAAATCAATTATAGTGCACTGAAAGAATCAGCCAGAGTGGAATTCACAGATTTGATCTAAAACACCTTCCCCTGCTAAATTAGATTCCCATCAAAGCTCATACAGCAGCGAAACAGCCGATTCTTCCGTCAAAATAGCACCCAGGAAAATAAAGCCACTCTGCTTACAGCTCTGTACAATCTTTACCTAATAACTGAAGGTTCCTCTAGTGACCAATGGAGTTTCTTAAGTTAAGTTCCAGACCTTAATGCTGCTTCAAAGGGACCTAAACCGTTTTTTCTTACAACATCAACTAAGGGGGTCCGAATGGAGGAAGCCCTAATAGAGCAACCAAGAAGAGAAGACAGACTTCCATATGCTTAACCAATACGGATATCTCCAAACCATCGGAATCAGCTTCAGACCTGAAAAATCATGGTAAAATTTCAGATGAAGCTGACTATATATACAGCTCTATAGAGTAATCTTTGAAATCAACAATCGATCTTAGTAGCAACAAAAAGGATAAAGCTCAACTAATGGAAACCCTTCAAATAACTAATCCCAACACAATAGAAAATCAGCTAATCTTTTTTTTGAAAGAGAAATCAGCTAATCCAAAACTTCACTTAATTCGAGCTAAGAGAATCGTAACGCTGACGCAAAATGCAAAGATCCCGTATGATCTACGCATTCAGATCTTCAAGAAAAAAGGTCAACCGCGAAAAGATATACAAAACAAGTACAGCAGAAGAAAGCTTGAAGCTCCCAATTTAAAAAATCACAGAAACCCAAATGAAACAAACATGAACCCAGAGTTGAAAATCCAGCAAAAATGGAGAGAGATCTAGCTGTAAACTCTGATACGATCCACCTGATGAAATTATTAAAAGCTGAAACCAGCAGACCTAGGCAAAAAAAACCCAGAAACTCCCATTTGCGCAAAATCCGAGGCAAAACCCCATGGAAGTCAGTACAAAGCCCCATAAAGAAAGAAAAAAAAAACAGAGAATTAGGGTTTATTGAGGAGAGAATATAAGACGTGACCTGTGAAATCGCCATGATCGCAAGTTGACCTAATTATCCAGTGAAACGGATCTTCAAGTGAAAACTCTTATCAAACCAACGAGAGATAGAGAGAGAGAGAGAAAAGGAAAGAGAGAGAGAGAGAGAGAGAGAGCTCAGTTCCGTCCAAGAGAGAGAGAGAGAGAGAGAGATAAAAGAGATCCAAAATGAATATATAATATATATAAATTACATATACATACACATGTATCTATAGGTCTGAAGGTTATGGGTGCTTGTGCCACCTTGAAAGAGAGAGAAACAGAGAAATTGTGAGAAGATTTTATATATACAAAAAAGAAAGTAATATTCTTTTTTCCTTATGGCTAAAAAAACGTCTTTTAATTAAATTCATGTTTACAATATCTTAACCCTTTCTTTATTAATGTTGAAACTAATCGTTAGTTTTTGATTCCAAGATAAGTGGACAAGAGAATTATGTTATTTTAAAATTCTGGACCCCTCTTTCTCTCATTGCATATGTAATAATTGCATGACGTCAAAAAAAAATGTAATAATTGCATGAAAAGCTAAAAGACATTTTTTACATCAAATACCTTTTTTATTAACATCAATTAAAAGTACATTTTTAAATTGCTAAATAAAATAATTTGTCATCGGGCCCATCAGAAAATGAATATAGACACCCAAAAAAATGTTAGTTTGAGATATATTCCGTTAGAATGCTTGTATTATGAACATAAGATCATTTTGAATGTAACTTTTCTAATAATATTTTCTACTTTATAGTTTATCTAATTCATTAAAGCAAATCTACTATCTTTAAATACTTTTGAAATCCATGCAAAATTAACTTTAAAACCTGAAATTTGAACTTTTAGCCGCTCTTAATTACCAGTTTAATTGAGTTGGTTAACATCTTCACAATCTCTCTTTTTACGCTAACGTAAATGTAATAGAAATATATGATTTTTAACATTAAAATGCTTGAAAATGTTCCATTGCGTATATAAAATTCAAAACTTCATCTTTTGATAAATACAAAGAGACGTTACCAAAAAAGGTGAAGTTGTTGACTAAGAAAAAATGGAACAATAAATGAGAACGTTAATGCGGTCCATGAATATATAAATCGGGAAGTAAAACAGGATTGGGCATTATACTCCACATAATACTAAAAATAGCATGTCCTTATATATATGGCAAGCTTTTTATGTATAACTAGAATAGATAATGTTACACACACACAAAAAAAAACAAGAAAATAATAGATATCACATATATATGTCATGTGTATAGATATCAATATAAATTGCACAAGAATTTTGTTTTACGATTTGCTTACAATCTTAAATATATTGGTGGTTGCTGAAATTTGTGAGAGCTGATATTATACTGTTATCAATAAGCATTTATAAGATTGGAAACGAATTTTTTTGCGAGACGATCATAACTCATTTACAGCCTGTGTTATAACGTAATTTGAAAGTAAAATGACCAAAACAATATCATATATAATAATTTTTAACACATCTTAAAACTATATCATACATAATTTTTTCAAGTGTCATGTTTATCGTTATATTTTTGTTTTCGTTTTTTTAATTATGTTATAATTGTTTTCTTGTCGTCATGTTATATTTGGTTTTTTAATCTATTGAAAATAAGTTTTTTAAATCCCATTCATAATACAACGTAATAATTATGTTACAAAATAATTATGATAACTTAGATTTTTTCTTATAAAAAGGGTAAAAATTACATGTATATGCTGTCAATGCTGATACGGTTGAAGATGGAAAAAAAAAACTAAACCAAATAATAATTAACTAACCTGAACCGAACTAACGAAACCACAAATCAAACCGAAAACCAACAAGAAAAAATAAAGAAGAATTTGTCCTATTTTTAATCACAAATATAATCCACGTGTTCCCAATCATCTCCTACATCAATGGAAGTACAGCTTGGGTTTTCGTTACTCATACATTGTACCTTACTATTTTTCCCAATTTGAATTTTTCGGCTTTTTATTTAAGTTGTCACTATATATTTAACTTACTCATCATTATCCATGCTCTTGAGAAACTATATATATATATATATGCACACATATGTAGATATATGTATATTGGATAGGAAGCAAATTAAAACACAAGAAACTAAAATTTTGCATCAATGAAGAGAACATGGGCTCCTCCTAGTCCTATGTTGGTATATGTTCAATGAACCATAACATAGAGACCACACTTGTTTTTTATAAAACTATATATATCATACACAGCTTATATTGTTGAGAACAAACAAACAGTTAACTACATTTTTTTTTCATAACTGTGTACAGTGTTTAGCTCTGTATGAAAAAGTTTCATTAAGGAAATATAAATGCTTAAGATTGCTTCTTGAGTTCTTTCATTATGGAAACCAAAAAAAAAAAAGAGAGAGACGATTTATTGATCTACCAAGGTGACGGAATGTAATAAACTCACTCATTTAAAAAAAAACAAATTAAATGTGTTACTTTTGATATCGTTTGACATTTTTTTATCACATTTCATCAACCTATTCTCTAATCATTAATCATTGTGCAGTATTCTAAATTTTCTCCAAATTATTGTTGTAGCCCACTGTCCATGCATACTCTAGCGAGGTTTTTAAAACAAAAATCCATTTCAAAAAACGAAAACACCAACAGAAGATTCTTCGTACCGATGACCAAAAAAACAATTCAGAGTTTGAAGGGATAAAAAAAAAGTCGGAATTCATAAAAGTCAAATAGTAAAATTTCGGTTACATATCGAATTTATAATATCCAAAAGAAAATTAATTGGAGATAGCTTGATATTTTGACCAATAAATCAATTTCAATTATTTATTTTGTTATAAGGAAGTTTTAAAAATCTCGTTGATGTTGTTCGGGGCAGTTAAGTAAGAGTAAACACCAAAAAGGGAACAAAGCTACATGGTACAGATCATCCATCAGTTTAAAGAATCTTTCTTGTCTCTCTTTTTTAACTAGATTGCGATCTTTTGGGCTTTGTGTCCAAATAATTAATTAATCTGTTAATAAATTGGATTTTGTAACATAACCTTTCATTAGTGTAAGAGACAATTGAAATTATTTTCCTCCCGGGTTCACTGAATCTCTCTTGGGCTGAAAACACATGGTAGGTGGGTTCATCAGAATTAGAGATTCGATAAATTACTAGTTAACCTCGAAATAAGCGACGTCAGTTACAAAACAGACTCGTTATTTGGTTCGTTTCAACAAATGTTTTTGGTTTAATCAAGTGGGTTTTCTTAATTTTTACTATTGACTTTCAAATTTTATTACAGCTATTTCGTGGAGACCATAAGAATAAGATCGAATCGGGGCTGTTTTAGCAGGAGACATGGATATTAATTAAATTAGAGAATTCAAGATTATGTTGTGTTCTGAATTTACAATGTTTTATTTTTTGGTTTAAGCATACTTGAAGTCATCTGATACCAACCGACTCAGCTGAAATGAATATTTCATTTTATCGTTTCTTATTTTATTTTATTTTTAAAAATCACCTTTCAACTTTGTGAGTCCACCATATTTTTCATCGTTTTTTGTTGTGTTTGTACATTTTTATAGTTTTTTTTTTAATGTGGGTCTTATGATCCCTTTTAAAGTTTTAAACCCTATTAGGCTTTTATAAACGAAGTCAAAATTGAATCCGAAATGTTAAAACAACTCTTTAAATCCAAAAACCATTGGACCGAAAAACCTCGAAAGTCTGATATATGTTCGACACAATAGACGTTTACGTTTGATGTTTTATATGTATTGAATATTTATCTAACGTATATAAACTCACTTAAAAGTGTAACACATAAGCATGAACTGAAATTTGAGATATCAAGTGAACAAAATTCAGAAAATAAATTTACATGTTGTGTACTCCCCCCCAATTTAATCCAAGTTTTGATTTTCTTAGAAATAATCAATTCTTGAATCATCGAGAAATATCAAATTTTCAAGACTTCTCGTTATGAATCATCTCGGAACTCAATTTCGACGCATCTATTTATTGTGTCGAGGGACGTATTCCTGCAATAAACCAATATTCAACTTGATCAGTACTGTTAAACCACTCGGTCTAGTCTAGCCGTTTGTAGACTTATATTATTAAATTTTTCAATTACCACCTCATGAGATAGCAAAAAAAAAAAAAAAAAACTTGTTTACATATTCTATTTAGTGGCTTGATTACCAAATCAAACCAGATCGAGATGGTCTAGTTTATGGTTAAATCCCATATCATCTATCGGTTTTACCTCCAATTTCTTAAACAACTCTTGTGTTTGGCGCGGATACGATGATATGTCGAGCGGCTGGAAGAATAAACCCCTCCTCGACGGCTTTGTCGATGAATGATAGCAAAGCATTGTAATACCCTTCAACATTTAATAAACCGACCTGCGAGGAAAAAAAATCTCAAACTCTATCAATTAATCGTCGGTTAATTTTGGTTTTTGTTTTCGTATACACTAGATTAGGTCCCGCGTGATACGCAGATAAAAAATAAAATATTTAGATTCTAAAATTGATAATATGCTTAATTATGACTGTTAGAGATGAGTTTAGCACTCCTCGGTTTAGTCCGGTTTGAACCGAGACTAGTTCGATCGACTTCGGTTTACGACGGTTCGGACCCAAAAAAGAAAAGCCCATGTTCGCAGAGCCAAACTTTGGGCCCGAGACAAGCCCATCTCGTCATGGCGCCAACATCCAAAGCCTAAAGAAGGCCCAACTCGTCACGGCAGAGACCGACCTCCGAGATTCGTGGAACATTTCTTTATCTCGGAGGGATATCGGGAAACTTTCCTCTTCTTCCTGAAGGAACTAGGAAAAGAAAGTTTTCCTTTCACGAACCGACTTCAAACTTTATAAATAGAGAGGACCTTGCCTCATTCTCATTCATTCATAATCATCCGAGAGACAGAATAAATAGAGAGCTCGCATAAGCCGATATTTGTTTCTTTTGTTCCTCAAGTCTTTTTTTACCGATCTCAACTCTCTTGTAACGTTCGACGAGCTCAATTAATAAAACGAGATTCCGACTTAAGTTTACTGTTTTACTTCTTGTGTGATTTTCATAATCAACAATGACATGTATAGTTAGATTCTAAATTAAAATTCCGTTTAGTGATCCATGAATTACGTTTAATAATTCGTATTTAAGAAAATTCAAAATTGATTCATATTACCCATAAATCTGATAAACAATCTCTTTAAATGAATGAAAGGGTTCCATGATTAATAAACACACGATAACAAATTTTTCCTCTTCTAATTTTTTTATATTATGAATCATATATACTAGATAAGTACCCGCATATATGCGGATTTGTAATTTAATATTTTATAATCCGTAAAAAAAAAATAAAGAACAAAAAATGGAAAACAAATTTATGAATCGGTTATTAGTTTTTTAGAATTTTTATGTTTTTTTATTAATCGATTTTAAAATTTTCCAATTTTGACTTGACACGTGTCGCGATAATGTGAATTAGCAACTTTGAAACATTCATTTTTATATAATAAGATTTCCTTATTATAAATTGAAATATGATTTTTCTTTTTGTTTTTAATAAAATTTTGGCTTTTATTCCTTTTATTTTTATGATTGTTATATATTGTTTAATTTCTTTATTCTAATCTGAAATATGGTCTTTCATTTCTTTTTAAAATCTTTGGTTTTATTTATAGTTTTTGTTTAATTTCCTTAATTTAAACATAACTATTATTTTTTTCCCTTTTACTTTTTTCGGATTAGGAATCGATTATAAATTTTACTTTTATTTTTAATATTATGTGTTAAATAATAATTGGAAATTTATTAAACACATGTCAAAATATAATTAAAAAATTATTAAACACATGTCAAAATCGGATCGATTAACTCGACACGTGTCGGGATCTTACGAGTTAGTAACTTTAAAACATTTTGCTTCATATATATAGATATATATATATATATATATTTAACACTTTTTATTTGGTAGTTTTCATTTTTTCTCTTACTTTACTTTTTCAATGTTATTAGTTTCCATTATATAAAACACAATTATTTTTTCTTTTTTGTTATTTTTATTTTTTCTCTTACTTTACATTTTCAATGTTATTAGTTTCCATAATATAAAACACAATTATTTTCATATTTTGTTATTTTTTCTTTTTAATAAATAAATAACTAAAAATAAAAAAATTTATATTATTATTTTGACACATGTCGCGATTTTAATTAACAACGACACATGTCACGATCTCGTAAGTGAAAATTATCTTACGTGTCACACTCACAGATCCAGTTTTATATAATAAGATATATCAAACTAACCCGGTTTACATACCGGTTTATCATGTATACCAAGTTGTGCCCAGGTTATCACTTCAAGTAGCTCCTGTAGTGTACCATAGCCACCTGATGACAGGGAAGACTCGTTGACTTGGTCAAGTGGCACGAATGGTAAAATTTCGGAAGATATTTTTTTAATTTTCACTTTCATTTTTGACCTCTAAAGAAAACAACATCTGAATTATGATAATTGATAAGTACTTCTCTTCTCATTGGTACTTTTGAAGTCAAAGGTCAAACGTTAGTGCACTAATGATGATCACTACAATTTGCTATAATTATTATTTGGTCCTTCTCGGAATATTCGCAGCAGAGCATCTCCAAACTAACACCAAATTTGGTGTTGAAAAAAAATGGATGTCTTGTTATGAATTTTTTAGAATCATACATTGTAACTCGAAATTTAGTGGCAAGGTTTTCACAAACGAGTTATCAAAAAAGTTTTCATAAATGAGGTTATTATTAGTAACAAAGATAGAAGAAAGAGGAGAGAGAGATTACCAGGCAAAGCAATGAAAGCATCAGAATGCTTAGCCATCTCAGCTTTTCTCTGATGCATGTCTGCAACTTCCCTCACTTCTCCTACTGTTTCTCCAGTAATCTTTTTGTATGTGAGACATAGAGAGAGGGACAGAGAGCATTATTATTACCACCATTACTAGTTCCTATTTTCTAATGAATAAGCCAATAATAATACCTCTTGCGACATGGGGAGCTTGGGGATGACTCTGCATCATATGATTAAAAACCATATTTTTTTTCTTCATATAATTAAAAAAAAAACTCAATGATGAGAATTATAATGCAATTTATTAATTACCCAATAACATGACGACCACCATCATGAACAGCTTGAGAGACCAAACCCATCAAACCTATGCTTCCTCCACCATAAACAAGATCAATGTTCTTCGACACCTATCCATCAAAATTTGGAACCTTAACTTTGTTTTTATCCTGTCTTCAATTTGTGCCAAAATAATAATAATTGACATTTCAACTCTTTATTAAATATCTTTATAGAACCCAAGGTTTTTAAGAACAGTCATGATGTTCTTGCAGAAACTAGGTATAAAGAAGGCAAGGTTTATACACAAACCCAAATTCATGTCTCTAGTGATAATAAATTTCAAATACAAACATTTTCGTTATAAAAAACGAATCATTTAAAAAAAAAAAGAATCTTTAAAAACATCTCATCGGTGATTATATGAAATTTTATTAGCAAAAAAAAAGACCTCGCCGATGAATATTGAAAAAAAAAAAAAACAGATATATGGAAAAAGATTGTATAATGCATTATATCTTTTACCATTTATTTGCCTAAATCAGTGGCTGCATCTTGATAACTAGCTTTCTTGCCATTGCTACTCCCACAAAAGACACAAATGCTCTTAAACTTTGAACTCTGTTTCTTCGTCATCTCTCTAATTTTTCCCTCTTCATCCTCCATTGTCAAAGTCTCAACCTTTTTTCTCTATGTTTGTCTGTTTCTGATTCTTATGAGAAAAAAAAGGAATAATTGTTATAAATCCTTTTATTAGTTACCTCTCTTCTTTTGTCCAATTCTTTTTTAGGTTCTGCCTTTTTTATAGCGTGGGTTCTCTTTATGAGATCTTTGAGAGAGCGAGAGAGGGTTTAGATAGGCACGTGACAAATGTGGCCACGCGTGTGTACCACTCTATGGTCATTCCTTTTTCTTTGATTCTAACTGATACCACAACCCCAATTCACAAGAGTGGAGCACTATTTCTCTATCTTTGAATTTTTTTCTTTTTACATATTTGCAATTGCAACTATATATTTAATGTTTTATGAATCAACCTTCTATCTGATAAATCCGTCATTCAGACACCAAATTGTTATGATTTTTTGTTCGATCAACTACACTAAAATTTTGACTAGTCTAAACTACTCCCTATGTTTCTTAATATAGGGTATTTTGAGTGAAATCACAAAAATTAAGAAAATTTATTATTTTTTAGAATACATTTATTTAATATTTAGTTTAAAACAATTTAACCAATCATGAAAGATATTGCAAAATATAAGTGGTCATAAACCATTAATTACATTTAAAACTTGTATTGAAATATGAAAACAACTTATATTTCAAAACAAACTAAAAATTCTAAAACATCTTATATTAAAAATCAGAGGGAGTATTATGTAGTCGATTCGGTCAAAAAAAAAAAAAAACTATTATGTAATCAGTATTTTTTATAGAAAAAATGTGTGACCACCGAGAAAAAGTTACATATCAAAGTTTAGACTAATCCTCACAACGTTAGTTTTTTGAAAGTTGCTTTGGCCATATCCCCAAGAATCTCTATATTATTATTTAAGAAATTATTTAAGAAAATAAACTTTATAAGTTATTATATACTATGCTATTACAAATAAAATAAGATAATTGAAATAGGAAAATATAATAAATAGTAGGAGTTTTCTGTCGCTCATAATTGTCTTATATTTCTTTCTTGAACACCAAATATTTAATTTTATGTTACGAGAATGAATACAAAGCTGATTTTTTCTCTAATCTAGTCACAGGTTCCGTATCTCCTTTAAAAGGAAAAATACACACACTGACACACACACAATTAAAATTTGAAAAAGTTATATCGACAGTATTAACTATTTAATTATTTAAAAATTTACATAATTTTGTAACTTCTAAATATGAGCGACATTTTTTCTATAAATTTGAAAAACAATTGTGTAAATTTATAAAAATTAATTAAATCGCTATTGGGGTGTGTAGCTCTTGTCCTTCGTCTGGTCAGCGAAGGCACATAAATATTGTGCAACGTTTGATGGGTATTGGGTTCGAAGCTCAAAAGAGAGAGCAGAAGAAGCAGCAAATAACAGGTGTGTTGAAAAAAAAAACTCAAATAAACCTAAATTTTCGTAGTGTATTATGGAGATAAATCATGTTTCCAATAATACGACAAAAAATGATATTTTGTTACAAAGTTACAATAACCAGTCACCAATTTCCATATATTATTTGGATGAAGATAAGCATACTAACTTAGGAGTACGTGGCAAAATAAGAACCGTGTAGAATGCTAGTTTTATTAACACAAATATGTCACTATGCCATTGGTGGGCCTTGCTATATATACCCCTATTTTAAAAAGCGGTCGCTAATCGCCAGGCAGCCTGGCGATTTTGGTTGGACGGTGAATTAAATATATTGACCAATTTTAACCGATTTTTGTATAATTTATAAGAAAATCGGCCCAAAATTGGTCGACTAGTCGCTAGGCGGCGGAGAACCTTAACGATTTTGGCTGAGCGGTGAATTAAATCCGTTGACCAAATTTAACCGATTTTGACCGATTTTTATCTGATTTATAAGAAAATCGGCCCAAAATTCAAACTATTTGACAAGCTTGCGCTTTGGGGAAACCCACTTACCAAAATTCAAACTATTTATGAGAAATATTTTATTTTATTTTAAAAGTGACAACATATTTCTCATGCAAATAAACCATTTATCAAACTACTCTATTGAATTCCACGACAATTAAGTTGAGTCTTGTAATATTTTTTCATTGCAGTTTAAATTGATTGTCCTTAAACAAAAAAACATACGGAAATTGTTTAGCAAACTGATCTTGCATTTAAAAGTTAATTAAACCAATTCTTTTTTCCAAACCGATCATATGATCGAAAAAATCAAAGTTTGTCTTATTTTTTATATAACCAAAATCAATTGAGGATCGGTTTATCTATTTATAGAGTCAACAAACCAATAGTCAGATCGGCTTTCCACCTACTTAGTTATAAACCATCCGACTATATATGGACCATTCAGCTGACTTGTAGAAAAGTAGTTGGATAAATAAAGTGACGAATAAATATTTTAATAAGTGTGGAGAAATAGAAAAAAATAATATAAATATTAGATTGTGGAAAGTTCGTAAAAGCTCTGAAGACAAGTTAAAATTTAAATGGGAAGATCCTTATCCTTTATCCTCATCTTTGAGGCCTTTATGTGATCTATCCTCAGCTTGTTTATTTGATAAAAACAAAATTATTACCCGAGATACCATATTTTATGACTACATAGAGTGATCACAATGCACCAATAAATGTAAAAAAATAATTGCTTTATTCTTAATCTGTATCATAATTTTTATAAAATATCGCTTATTCTAATGTGAACCTCTACGTGAAGCCTAATACTTTTTTCTGTTTCACTTTCAAAAGTCAAAACTTGTGGTTTCATTTATCGACCTCGCAAACCCAAAATATTCAAAACTAAGAGAAGATAAATATAACAATTTTGTTAAGAAAATTAAAAGCAAAGGAGCTATGGACCATTTATTTTTAGGATGTTTTGCAAAAATTAGCATTTTTTTAACTTTATATAATTTTTTAGCATTTAATTTATTGTTCATAGGTTTTTAACACTTTTATTATTATTCATAACAATTTAATTTATGTACAGTACGGCGTATACGCTTTGTGGACGGTACACGGATATACAGAAGGATGAATATTTTCGTCACGGTAAAAGAAAAAAAAACAAAAAAAAGTAAGTGCTAAAATTGTAAGGAAAATTTAAATAAGTGCTAATCTATGCACATATGTCTTATTTTTAATTTTTAATGGGTAATATAGATAAGAAATTGTGTATATGAGATCTGAGTTCTTTTATCTGCTATTATAAGGGAGATTTATTATGCGAACATTTGTACTTTTTATTAGTTTTTTTATTCTATCACAAAAAGGACACACCTAATAAATTTCATTTGGGCCTGTGGCCATTAGCTTAAATTGGGTTTACTTAGTATGAAAATGAGTTGTCTTATGGTTTTAAATATGGGATTTTGGACCCAAAGTGTTTGATCAGATGATTCAACAAATTGGTATAATTTGACCGGTCAATGGCGTAATTTCCTGATAAATTGACCAACTTCCGTACCTATAAATTAAAATACGTTGGTTGAGATTTGAATTTTGAAAATGATACATATGAACTCGTTGGGAATTAAAAAATAAATAATAATTCAAAGACCAGTCATTTTCCCTTACCCAAAAACGTCACTAAATTATTGCAACCAAATATTTATGAAAATAAAAATAAAACATACAGACTAAAACGAGTGGCTAAGCAACATGTTACTGCAAAGCAAGTTCAGATATCAAATATTAATTAATCTCATAATTTTTTAAGGGGGTCGTATGTTGTATAGAAATATCACAGAGACAATCTTCAAAATCCATAAATAATTTATCTATTTACTCATATAAAAAATTAGTTCTCAAAATATTAAAAGCTCGTTTTTACGGAAATAAATTCATTTAAAATCTATTATATAATAGGAGAGTTTTCTCTCAATCTAGGGTGTCCACCTCATTACTACCAAATTTTTTAACATTAGAACATATTTAAAATATTCATTTAATACATGTTTATTTATTTTTATCATTATTTTATTTAATATAAATTGCAAAAATACAAAAATTAGTATAAATAAATAGAAAAGTGATAATTCGATATTAAGAATCAAAGAAAATTGTAATACTAATTGGATAAAAAAATAATGAAATATTTTTATTGAAAACGATATATTGTTAGATTTTCAAACCAAAAACTTGAATTGAAGATTTATCATATTTAAAATGTTAGAATGTGTTTATAAAATTAAGAATGTAAAATAGATTTTACTACATATGGTGAAAAAAAATAATTTATTCAATTTTGGTCCGAGAATATATAATTTTTTATAATGAAATTTACATCATTTGAGAGTCACAAGAATACTATAAATTTGTGGTAAATGTAAGTTCTTACAATTAATTTTACAAAGTCGAGAATATGTAAAATAGGACAAAGATAAGAACAAATAAATAAAATTATGGATAAATGATAGTAGAGAAAATAAAAAATAGATTTAAAAAGGGACTAAATGATTATAAATAGTCATAACTAAATAAAAAATGAGTGTTAGGAAATTAAATTCAAAAGATTATCAAGGATAATTTAGGTTTTTGGAAATTTCTCTACAAATTTATTATAGAAAATGAGAAATTAAGTCAAGAATTTTTTTTTCTTTGCTTACATATACCATAGATGGAAGTCGAGTATTTACAAGTAAATTTCGTTCGAACTATATAAGAAAAGCTTGATATTTTTTACATGGTTTGAAATTTTAAAGTGTTATGATATGGTGTTCTTAACAAATATATATATATATATTTTTCAAAACTAAAATAGTAAAAAAAAATGCATGAGAATTTTCAAACACTACCACAACTAAACATACATGTAAAGAGTGATACAAGTTATTTTGTACCATATCACGAGTGGAAATGCGATTCTACACCATACTTCAAGAGAAACACATGCTTGAGAATTCTTTCTTCGTACAAAATTCTAATAGTTTAATGGATTCGAAAAAGTGAAATATTTAAAACATGCTATGTTTTGTGAAGAAAAAGTCGTGGATGAAGTCTACAATTAAACATTTTTAATTAAAAAAATGGATTGCATGTCGTTGGTGTTGTTGTATGTGCCAAATATTATGATGAATAACACTCCAACAATTTTTCTTTTAAAGTATCTAAGCGCACAAGAACATAAGATCATGCTGTTTTTTAAAAAGACAATTTTTAGCAAAAGAGAATCAAATCAAAACTTATATTGAGCTATTTGGTATTTAGTATGTTGAGTTAGTTCCAATTTCTTATTATATATGTACTATTAACGTATAATCAATATAAACAAAGTAAAAAAAATTGAAAAACAATTGTGGCACAAAAAAATGTCGACAAACAATGTTGACATCACAAAGAAAGACGGTACATTTGCTGTTTTAAAAATAGCGGTAATATAATGTATTTTTAACCATAAATATAAAGAAAATAATATGTAGGTTATGCCAAAAACAAGTATATAAAAACCTAGAAAAATACAAATATTGAATTTATTTAATTAAATTATTAGTGACCAACCAAAACATTAAACAAGACTAAAAGCGTAAAAAACAAATACTTAAAATGAAATTTAAAAGATAACAAATTAGAATTTGATATAGTTTTAATTTCGTGCAACGCGCGAATCACTTATCTAGTGCCCATCGAACTTGAGGGTCTTTTGTATATATATAAAAAAGAAACATAGTAAAAGAAGCCTCATCTTTGATCTCGAGGGCCTTTGGTATACCAAAACAAGTATGGGTCGGCATCTAGAAACTTTCTCGAATTGGAGAGACTTGAACCGAAATATTGGTGTTTTTTTTTTTTTAATCTTTCATCGTAAACGAAAAAGTCTAAAATATTAATTTAAAGCTCAGATATCTACTTCGAAGGTACTCCATATTATTAACAAACGTTACGCTGATTCGCCAACGTCTTTCAGAAAGTTGCTTAAAAGCCTTCTTCTTCGATTATATATATTTTTATTTTCTTTATAATAATGTATTGAATTTCTCATTTCTAAACCTAAAAAAGATTATTTTGATATATTCTGAGAGATTCACCAACCTTTTGTTTGTATTATGACACTATATAAGCCTTTGAAACCAGCCACGATATCTACAGTACAATACAATCTGTATAACCAAAAGTAGATTTAATTACAAATCAAATATCATCACTGCATCAAACCGGAAGATTGAACCGGAAATGAAGATAATCCGAAACCCGGGTTTTCTCTTTCTCTTCTTTTATTTTCTTGGGTTTCTTGGCGATTCTCCGGTGGATGCGGCGGTGAAGAAGTACCAATTCGATGTATGTACTCGATTTCCCAGTGAAAATAAACCGGAACACAAATTAAACTGGTTTAACTAAACCTGTTTATATATTTGAGTTATACTCGATAAGTAAATTTGTGTATACTAACCTTTGGAATTTGGAACAGGTCCAAATGAAGAACATAAGCCGGTTGTGCAATGCTAAACCGATTGTCACGGTTAATGGAATGTTCCCTGGACCGACTGTTTACGCAAGAGAAGGTGATCGAGTCATCATCAACGTCACCAACCATGTACAATACAACCTGTCCATTCATTGGTAAAACTCTCTCTTTCCTACGTCTGAAACCGGTTTAGTCATTTTCTAATGTGAACCAACATTCAACGGTTTATTTTTATAGGCATGGGATTAAACAGTACCGAAACGGTTGGGCGGATGGTCCAGCATTCATAACTCAGTGTCCGATGCAGACCGGACAAAGTTATGTTTATGATTTCAATGTGACCGGACAACGTGGGACTCTCTGGTGGCACGCACACATTCTCTGGCTACGAGCCACCGTGTACGGAGCAATCGTCATCTTGCCTCAACGGAGAAAACCGTATCCGTTTCCACAGCCATACCAAGAAACCAACATAATACTTGGTTAGTACGAATAAACCGAACCGGTTAGGTCTGGTCTGGTCTAAACTACCGGTTTTTTTTCTCATTTCCCCCGTTTTTTAATTTGATTGTAGGAGAATGGTGGAACGGAGACATTGAGACAGCGGTTAACCAAGCCAACCAGTTGGGCTCACCGCCTCCGATGTCGGATGCTCATACCATAAACGGAAAACCCGGACCGCTCTTTCCGTGTTCCGAGAAACGTAATGTCTCTAAGCCTTACTAAAAACCGTTTTAATTTTTTTCGGATCAAGATCTCGGATCGTTTTAGTTTAATCATTTATTTCCTGTATAGACACATTCGTGGTAGAGGTGGAAGCGGGCAAAACATACCTTCTAAGGGTTATCAACGCGGCGTTAAACGACGAGCTGTTCTTTGGGATTGCGGGCCACGACATGACCGTGGTGGAGATCGATGCGGTCTACACTAAACCGTTCACAACCAAAGCCATTTTAATCGGACCAGGTCAAACCACAAACGTTCTAGTCAAAACCGACCGCTCTCCAAACCGCTACTTCATGGCAGCCAGTCCGTTCATGGACGCTCCAGTAACCGTAGACAACAAAACCGTGACCGCGATTCTTCAATACAAAGGCGTACCAAACACGGTCTTACCGATTTTACCAAAACTTCCTTTGCCTAACGACACATCATTTGCTTTGGACTATAACGGGAAGCTCAAGAGCCTCAACACACCAAATTTCCCGGCTCTTGTACCTTTAAAAGTCGACAGGCGACTGTTCTACACGATCGGGCTAGGCATTAACGCCTGCCCGACCTGTGTGAACGGGACTAATCTCGCGGCTTCGATAAACAATATCACATTCATTATGCCTAAAACCGCGCTCTTGAAAGCTCATTACTTCAACATCCCGGGCGTTTTCAGGACAGATTTTCCCGATAGACCACCCAAACCGTTTAACTACACCGGTGTGCCACTCACGGCTAACCTCGGGACATCTACGGGGACTAGACTGAGCCGGGTTAAGTTCAATACGACAATTGAGCTCGTCTTGCAAGACACCAATCTCCTAACCGTCGAGTCACACCCTTTCCATCTTCACGGCTACAACTTTTTTGTAGTTGGAACCGGTGTTGGAAACTTTGATCCCAAGAGAGATCCGGCTAAGTTCAATCTCATTGACCCGCCCGAGAGAAACACCGTTGGAGTACCTACCGGTGGTTGGGCTGCCATCAGATTCAGAGCTGATAATCCAGGTATGATCTATCAATGCACATATATGAATATGATAAGCAGATCAGCTGATCAGTGCATATGTTATTGCAGGTGTTTGGTTTATGCACTGTCACTTGGAAGTCCATACAATGTGGGGTTTGAAGATGGCTTTCGTCGTTGAGAACGGGAATACACCTGAGCTTTCCGTTCTACCACCTCCCAAAGATTATCCGTCCTGTTAAGAATCTGAAATCGGAACACATTTCTTCCTATTTGTTTAAGTCGCTGATGATATTCTTTGTTGATTGTATTTCCCTTCTGTTGATTTGTGTCTGAGATTGTTTCTTGTGGGGCTGAACAATAACACCCCGAAATTGCATAAGAAATGTAACTAAATGTTTTCCGACAAGATCTCTTGTTTATCGTTTCCCGGTTTCTGCAACAAGTCAGTGACAGAAGAACCTAATACCATCAAATCTCTTAGCAAGATACTAAAAGAAAGATGAAAACTTTTGAAAAAAACAGAGTATCTTCAAGAACACGAAAAACAAAGCTAATCTGTTTGATCATCGAGGTTCTGATCTTTCTACCTAAGTGAATAAAAAGAGAAGGTAATACTAGTAGTTCTGCCTTAAAACAGAGTAGTTTGATCGATGGATCGAGCTGACCGGTTCTTGCTAAACTGCTGGCGTTGCTTGATCCTTTGGCTTGCAGCATTCTGATTTCTTCTTGAAGTTAAGCCTCCTGGTGAAATTCTTCCAGCTTTTCTTCGACCTCACCAGCTTCTGAAGCTCTTGTTTCATGTTCATACACTCTTTTTCCAGCTCAGAAACCCGTTCTCTCACGTTCTCACCTCTGGGTTTAAGTAAACCCCCATTTCCGCCATTTGGGTTCTCGGGGTTGTCTAGATTCTCAGAGACGAAGAACCAGCCCGATATAGATGTCCTTAGCCTAAGCTGTTCAAAAAAGAGAACCTGAACAATCACCCGAAGAGGCAGCCTCTCGTTCTGAGCCGCGTGCGTGCTAGCTTCCAATGAGAGCTTCTGGCAGTTCATGAGTCTACATATATGCTCTCTCTCAGAATCCGTAATCCACGGATGCGCCTGCAAATATTTGCAATTAAATCTCAAAATCTTAATACATCTATTGGTTAAAATTAAAACAGCATTTTTTATTACCTTCAAGTACACGTCGATTGCATGATAAACTCCATCATCCAGTGGTCTTGCATAGTCAGGGATTGCAGCAGCGATGGCTTCGAACTTTGCCAGCTTTAGGTTAACATCAGGTGCCACCTCAGCGAGATAACCGTCCACAAGAGTTGCTACTAACGTTGTTGGAGTTAGCATATCGGCTCCATCTTTCATCAAATGTCCTTCTTCGATGATGCAAGGAGAAGGGACAATGCCTGCTTGTTCGGTTGAAGAAACAAACTGTTCGATCATTCTCAAAACGCATTCGACATCATAAAGCGTTTCAGAGTATCCCATGTTTGGTATAAGAAGATCAACTAGAGCAGCTTGGTCCAATTGATTTCCAATCCGTCTCTCTAGATTCTCCCTCGAGGATTGGCTTGCGTGCAGCACCATCGCGGTCTGAAGCAGCCTGAGAAGAAACTTGGTCGGGTTTACACCTTTCTTGCTTGGAAGCAATCCGACAATCTCTTCGAGAGCAGCCTTTTGTTCTGCTTCAGAAAGATTCGGTGTCTGAATCACTTGCTCATCCATGGTCACTTGTCTATTCATCAGAGGAACATGTTTCGTCGTATAGTACATAACCGCCATTGCGATGTTCTCGAGCTTCATGCCTCGTGCTTCGATAGCGGTAATTAGCCTTTTGAAGAGAGGCAAGCTAAGAAAAGAAACGTCATCAAACCACCAATCTTCACCGGTAGGTTGCAGCATCTTTCCGGCCGCTGAGATGCCGTTCCATAAATGCGATTCATCTTCCGTGTTCTGCCCGCTCGTTGCGTTCTTTCCTCCTCCCACGGGCCAATTGAAAAGGCTCGGGTCAGCACATGCTTTGATAGCTAAAGAATCAACACACCTCGAGATAATGTGAAGATCTTCAGCGTAATCAATTACTTCCTCGCACGTCTGAAGAGCTTTGATTGAGTCCGTCCAGTTCCCAAAGACTTCGTTGAGGAAACTCTCTGTCATACCGACAAGATTCCCTTCTCCATAGTTATCAGTCATCTCAAGGTACTCAGCTGCACATCTAAGGCTAACAACATTGAAAGCAGTAAGCTCGATTTTCACACCATAGCAGAATTTTGTTATAAGCTCAAACGTTTTGCCGCCTCCCGGTATTTCATCTAAACTCAAAACGCAGCCTGATCCATCATCGGTTGAAGACTCTTCGATTAGCTTCTCAAGAAGCCCACTTCTTGAGAGCAATGGGAACTACACCAAATCAAGACAGAGCAATTAGAGATAACACATCAGATGTAGAACTAAATAAAGAGAAGATAAAGAAACTCAAACCTTGTGGAGATGAAACTTCATGTCTCCAACTTCTATGGTAACATCACTCACGAGTCCTGTGGTGCAAAGCCTGTAGACGAGAGACGTAAACATCATCCCAGAAAATCGATTATTGATGTCGCAAATCAATCAAAGCTACCTCTTTTCTTTGAATTGAGATCGTTATGAAAATTGCAGATAATAATTGGAAATTCCATTAAAAGCTAGCGATTTCAACAAGCGAAACATGAAATCAAGAGAAATTAGCGACATTGATGAGAACCCATCTCGATTTCAACTAATTGACAAGAAGAAAACGAGAGCTTAACAACGAAATCGAAAGAAATTAGCGACATTGATGAGAAACACACGTCGATTGCAGACTAAAACTAAAGACCCATAAGTCCGATCATCTAATTCAGGGAGAAAAAGAGTACCAGGTTTGGCCTTCGCGATGGAAAGCTTCGGATTTGGAGCCAAGTCTCATAAACGCCATTTTGGAAGAAAATCAATTTCAGAATCTGAGTTCGTAATGAAACAGAGTTGTAACAACTGCGAAGATAGGATAGTAGAGGAGAGAGAGTAAGAGACAGTAATTTTCGCACAACGATCCTCATCTCTCTTTTTTTAGCAAATTTCCACAGGGAGAGAACGAGTCTCTAGCACAAGAGTAAGGAGAAAAAGAAGGTCTTGGACTTGTGAATTTTTAGCCTCTTGAAAACTTCAATCTTCAACAATGGAAACCCCGAAAACCGGCATTTAATTTCGCCGGTTTAATATTTTTCGGTTAAGAATATCTATTTGGTTAACGGAAAACCCAAACGAGTTTAATTGTTTTGAAGACATAGGGAAGAATAAATTAAAGGCATTTTGCATTGATGCGAGATTAGCGTAACTTATGCCATGTGAATAAACCAAAACATCCTCCTTAGCTTCTTAATTCCTAATACCTTTGAGTTTAAACTTTGGGTTATTTTTGTAAGAATTCACGACATAAATTTAAGACCTAAATTCGACCTCTAGCATTCCAGACCCGACTTGATTCTTTTTGTTTTTTTTTAAACTACAGGTTCGACTTTTTTAGACATATTTTTCATTTTAATCTTTGTTTTTGCTATTGAAAACTGTTGGGAGATGATCTCTAAACTCTATTGAGAAGATTTTAAAAATATATTTTATTGAAGCCATGAAGTACCACATTAGCAATTGATAACGGAAATTAAAACTGTGTTTTGAGAAGTTAACAAACAAGATTAACGTCGGGGAATCAAATTGGACGTTTTTGAAAATATTGAATATTTATTTGTATAGCTTCAAATGTTTTCTGGAGTACGAATTAAGAGAAAACATCATTATGTATGATAAAAAATCGATTGAAGGTGATAAATCAACTGAGGTTGTTTCATAGATTTCCTCAACGAAGACCTCACAAATTTACTGTATAGGAAAAATGCTATATAAATCCTCAATTTTTAAAAATCGGTCGATCAAAACACCAACTATCGTGTGAACGTTTTAAATCACGAACTTATGTTGATTTTAGTTTTAAATCCCAAATTTTGTTTGACTCGGCCAAATTATGCCCCAAATCAAACCACTCTCAAAGCCCTAATATCTAAATCGAAGTCGTCGAAAAAACACGATTCCACTCGATTAGAAATCGAGTCTCTCATCAAAATCACATCTCGTCTTGACGATTTCTTCACGATTCCACTCGATTTCTCTCGACTCTCGTCTTTCTCTATCTCATCTCGTCTTCTTCTTCCAATGAATTCGAGTTCTGAAATTTGTGGTGTCGTCGGAGGGGTTGTCGCTGGAGATGACTGCGAAGTTGTTGGTGATGATGATTTCAATGAGGTTGATGATGAATTTGTTGATGAAGAAGAAGATGAGAACGCTGCGAGAGTAGAAGAAGGAGATGAGAACGCTGCGAGAGTAGAAGAAGGAGATGAAAATGCGGTAGTGATTCGAGAAGAATGCTGCGAAGATTTAGTATAATATTTTGGAGAGGCAGCGAGAGATGAATAAACTAGGAGTGATGCAGACAGTGGAGATGATATATGGGATGATGAAAAGATCCTCGATCCACTGTCACATGACTCTGAAAACGACGACGATGACAAAGCAGAGGAAAGGCAAATGCAGAGAGAGGCCGGAGATCCCAAGGAGCTGCTAGCATTGGGAAAAACTTTCAACTCTCCAGAAGATTTCAAGCTTGCGGTCTTAAGGTACTCACTGAAAACTCGATACGACATCAAAATCTACAGGTCACAATCTATGAAGATTGTGCAAAGTGTTGTGATACTGATGTTATGTGTCCGTGGAAAGTATACTGTTCTTATGAGAAGAGGAAACATAAGATGCAAACAAAGGTGTACATAAACGGGCATATATGTGTGAGAACGGGTTACTCTAAGATGTTGAAGCGATCAACAATTGTGTGGCTGTTCTCGAAAAGATTGAGAGAGAATCCAAAGTTTACAAAACATGAGATGGCTAGTGAGATCAAGAGAGAATACAACTTGGTTGTAAGCGACGATCAATGTGGGAAGGCAAAGTCAAAACTTATGAGAGAAAGGAAAGCTAGTCATGAAACTCATTTTGCACGCATATGGGATTATCAAGATGAGGTTTTTAGATCTAATGACAAGACCAAATTTGAGATTGAGACTACTCCAGGGCCGACAATTGGGAGTAAACAAAGGTTTTTTTGGCGTTATGTTTGTTTTCCTTCACAACGAGAGTCTTGGAAAATATATGTAGGCAGATCATAGGGTAGATGGTGCATTTCTGAAATGAGACATAAAAGGTCATCTTTTAGCAGCTGTTGGGGGAGATAAAGATAGAATAGTTCTCGTTGCTTGGGCAGTAGTCGAAGTAGAGAATGATATTAATTGGGCATGGTTTTTGTTAGTCATCTCTCAGGAAGTTTGGATCTTGGTGATGGAAGAAAGGTTGCAATCATATCAGATAAGCAGAAGATTAGTATCTAGCATATTACGTTCATTTATAGCATTTTTTAAAGTCCTCTCATGTTTTAAGTGTTATTTTGCAGGGTCTTGTCAATGCGGTGAAGAACATTCTTCCAGAAGATGAACATAGGCAGTGTGCTAGACACATTATGGACAATTGGAAGAGAGAGGGTCATGATAGAGAGCTCCAAAGTCTGTTTTGGAAGATAGCTCGAAGCTACACCATAGGAGAATTTACTGATCATATGGAAGCATTGGCAAGGTACAATCCTCGTGCTTTTGCTACTCTACAGAGAACTAATCCTCAAACGTGGTCTAGGGCTTACTTTCGGATAGGTTCTTACTGCAATGACAATCTGAATAACCTGAATGAGTCATTTAACCGAACCATTCTCCAAGCAAGGAAAAAACCTTTGTTGGACTTGTTAGAGGATATTAGGCGACAATGTATGGTATGTAATGCAAATATGGCTATTATTGGGGATAGATTGAAGACAAGATTCACAAGAAGAACTCATTATGAGATAGAAAAAATGATAGCATGGGCGCAACATTATATCAGACATATGTCAGAAATGATTTACATGAGGTTGAATTGCATGGCGTTGGTTATTGTGTGAATATGAACACGCAAACGTGTGGTTGCAGGATGTGGCAAATGGTTGGAATACCATGTGTTCATGCTGCAAGTGTTATCATAGCAAAGAAACAAAATGTTGAAAACTTTGTGAATAACTATTACACAAAAAGAATGTGTGTGGAAACATACATGGATGGTATTGTGTCTGTCCAAGGCATGAAGTTGTGGCCTAAATTGGAAAGGTTACATGTCATGCCGCCACCATGGAGAAAAAGCAACTCTGGCAGGCCAAGCAATTATGCAAGGAAAAAAGGAAGAAACGAATCTGCATCTTCCTCAAGCAAGACCAAGTTATCACGGATACAACGGGTCATTACATGTTCCAACAGTTTGGAAGATGGACACAACAAGCAAGGTTGTAAAAACCAGACTGTTGAGTCTTCTCCAAAAAGACCAAGGGGTCGACCAAGGAAATATCAGGTTTAAGTATTTCTTCTTTTTTAAATCAGATGTGAATAATTGCAAACAGATATCGGAAGTCTTTCTTCTTTTTGAAATCAGAATATGAATTTATATATTTTCTTTTATGTGAACCAGGAAGGATCACAAACATATGGAGTTTCACAGCCCCAAGGATCACAAACAGAAGAAGTTTCACAAGCACAAGGATCTGAAAGTCAGGGATCACAAAGACAAGCTCAGACATCACAAAGACAAGTTCACGGATCACAAAGTGAAGCTCCACGAGCACAAGGTTGGAGATCCTAGTTTGGCTCATGATATGCGTTGGCTCATTACCCTTGTTGTTATTGTTGTCTTTTGATGTTATTTTGTATCGGATTAGTGAACATGGTTTATTGTTTTCTTTTAATGTTATTTTGTATCAGATTTGTGAACATTGTTGTTTAAGATGGTTTCTTTTCTTATTGATCTTTCAGAATCATGTTTCTCTCTTTCGAAAGCTTGTTTTTGCATCATGTTTTATAGATAATAAGAACATGCACCTCTACAAACTCGGGAGTTTCATCATGTTTCATACAACACATATCAGAATACAACTCATACAACTCAGATCAGAATCTAGTAAACTAGTAACCAACAACAAATTTGATTTTCTTTGCTTTACCAACCAACATGTAAACAATGACAATGGTCATGAGGCACAGAAACACAACACACAATGTACTCATCGCTTTCCACTTCCGGATTTCCCTTTTGCTCCACATTATATTTTCCTTCAAACCTTCAATCGAAATCTTTAACTCCATAGCATCGGACTTTGCATTGCTAAGCTCACTTTCAATGCTTCCTAATTTTGGTAAACCATCTTCTACCTCTTCAAGCACAGCATCCTCAAACCACTTAAACAAATGCCCCTTTTGCATAAACAAATACGATGCTCGTTATTTCTTTCAATTTCACTTCATGACCTCACTGTGTAAACACGTAAACAACAAAAAGAACATCAACTACTTACATCTCTTTTGTTTGAACGAAGGCTTACATCTCTTTTGCTTACACAACGGTAGAAAAGCCTTCCTGGATTCTCTTGTGTCTTAGACGTCCAGATCATTACATCTAATCCACAATCACACTTCGAAGGAAATCCACGGTTTCCCACGACACCAGAAGATGCAGAACTCGAATTCATTGGAATAAGAAGAAGACGGGATGAGAAGAAAGACGAGAGTCGAGCAAGGCAAATGGTGATTTTGATGAGAGCGTCGATTTCTCTGAGAGAAATCGAATGGAAGACGACAACCATTTAGGAATTAGGGCTTTGAGAGTGGTTTGATTTGGGGATTTTATTTTCTCTTGTTTCATAAAACGACACCGTTTTATTTTAACAGACTTTTAAAACAGGATTTGACATAGTTAAATCAGTCCGAAGTTAACGTTGGGCCTAATTTAGCCGAATCAAACAAAATTTAGAATTTAAAATTAAAGTCAACATAAGTTTGTGATTTAAAACGTTCATACGATATTTGATGCTTTGATTGGCCGATTTTTGAAAATGAGGATTTATATGGCATTTTTCCCTTTACTTTGTGTATATTTTATTTCAATATGAATGTCAAACCTTATTATTACTTAGGCTAATATCACCTAGTTGGCGTGAGATCATATATTACATCTAGTTTTTTGTTCAGCCGATACTTTTATGCGAAAAAAGAAAATCAATAAAGTCCTAACATAATCAATAAGTGTACAAAAAGTCTAGAAATTTAAAACATAAATCAAATCTATTTTTGTAAACTATATCTTGCAACACTCCAACAGTCCAAAACCAATGTTTCTTTTTCATACCAAACTAAGGGCGCCGCTTGGTTTGCCACTTGACTGCATCTCTGTATTCCACAGTGTGATTTCCACATTTCTACATTCCACATACATTCCCTAAATTATTCGATTTTGATAGCTCATGCTTTTTATTACCAAACCATTGTTTTCTCAAGTCTTGATTGTTTTCTTTGCGTTAGTGCGTATGTTTTGAGTCATCTATATATGTTGATTTTTTTGTATTTATTTCATAACCAAAAACTCTTTTGATAATTTTTGATCACATACTTTTACGTTTGCGTTTACAACTTTTACTGAGTATTTGATAACAAATGAAAATTTTATGTTTTAACATAAACATCAGGTTTCAAGTATTATACACAAATCGTCAAAAAAAAAGAGTAGTATACAAAACATATATCATAAATGTTGTAGCTGGAAATACAGAAATCAAAATTTGTAAATAATGAAAATAAAATAGTATTTGACTAATCTTTAAGAAAAGAAGAATCAAGAAACTATCGAGCAATAAACAAATAGTTTGTTGCTCGACGAAAATAGACAGGATTCGAAAGCGTCTTGGACAAGGGTTTTGAGAAGTAAATTGGATTAATATTTCGATTCTCATGAGAGATTTACAAGAACAAATATTTGAGTCTATATCTAAATTGTAGTTGAGAGTGGTGTAGAGAGTTGGAATTTGGTCATTGGTTTCTTGCCCTTGTCTTTGTTTTATACTCCGAGATCGTGTTTAACGTCACTGTTTACTCCGCCTGATTCGCCATAAATGGTCTTTAAGTTTGAGGCTTTGACTGTTATGTTTAGGGGGATTAACTCACCGGTTTGATCAAGTCTTTGGTCTCGGCGAGGTTAGCTAACAATTTTGCATTTAATCTCTTTTTACCGTAGATGTTCACTTCGATGGACCTTTTAGCTTGACATGTCACCTCGTTGCTCATTTGATCTCGTTTGTCTTCTTTGACTTCACCGAACCTTTTTATTCTAGGTTTATTGGATCTAATTTATCGGATCGGAATTTTAACCGTATAGTAAATAATTGCGTCTTAAACAGTCGGCTCTCTGGTTGTTCGAAAGACAAAAGATGCAATTTACAAAACTTACGAAGCAAGTAATGCGTATTAACGAGAGAAAAAAAATATTGTACCTTTTTGACAAAAGAAAAGTAAAAATCAGTATTATTATGGTGATTGGCGGAGAAAGAAAATGAAGCCAAATCTTTGAACTGTTGTTGCAAAAGCGTAGGAGAGAGTGGGAGACACAGAAATAGGACTTGCGATAACTTTCATTGAATGTTTCATTATTACTTTTTTCTTGGAAAAATATGAAGGAAATAAATATCACATCAACTTTTTAAAATGTGATAAAAAAAAATTTCTTTGGTGTTTGAAAAAAAAAAAGGGGTACAGAATACATAATTTCTAGCTGAAGACTTTTGTGGCCTATCGTTTAAAGTCGAATTATATATGGCTCAAACCAAGATCTTCAAAGGACGTGACACTTGGTAGTTTGGTGTATGACCATTAAGGTTTTATCACTTTGGAGAGATGATTTGTGAAGAATTTAGTTAAAGTTGGAGTGAGTGACTAATCCGGTTATCGTTTGTTGGTTGGTTGGGTTTTTGATTTTGTTTGTAGAAAATTAATTAACTTGTTGGATTATTATCTAACAATACATTTCTTTAGTTCAAAGGGTTTGTTGGAGTATTTTGCTAAACCACTTAGGCAATTTATAGCTTTTGGATATTTATTAGTGGAATTCTGTAAAAATATAAGGAAATAACCCTTTTTTTAAGGCTCCACAAAAATAAAAATAAGATGAAATAAGCAAAAAAGGATATCGAAAAAATCTCCTTCGGACCGAAACTATAAGTCTATAACCGATCCTAACCCCCCCCCCCAC
>PKMM01024129.1:1031884-1049307 GCA_002933915.1 Eutrema heterophyllum
CCCCCCCCCCCCCCCCCCAAAAAAAAAACTCCTTAACTGGATCTAAGTAATTAATAGATTAACATATCTATATTACCTATAGAGTATAGAGTTATTAATTATTCCTTATTATTAATCCTGAAATCCAATCTTCTCCCAAATCGCGTTCCTCAATCGCCTTAGATCTCTTCCCTTCGCCGTTCCACCGATCCCTTCGTGCACCGTGAACGAAGATCCTCTCCGCCGCGCTAAATACTCGTGCGGCGGAATCATCCGTCTTCCTCCCGTCGCCGCCGTGTCACCGTCGTTGATGTCGTCATCGTCCTCGTCATCTTCATCGCTGTCGTCGTATGGTATCACATGGCTCCTATACTCACTCTTCAGAATCTTCGACCAGTCGGGGATGTTAACCGGGACCGAACCGGTTTTTGGCGTTTTACGGTTACCAGGACCGACGGAATCTCCGGTTTTAGCCGGTTTCCTCCGCAATCGCGAGATTGATATCGATCTCTTCGCGTCAAATGAATTCGGCAATTGATGATCGCCTAAATTATGAATATCAGACTCGTCGAATTCAAAGACATTCTCATCGTTTTCCGGCATCTCTGGTTCTGGTTGTGGATAGATGTATTTAGGCTTGACAAAAAAAAGCTTCCTTGACGCCATTGATGATGAAAACAGAGCTCTTGTAAAAAAAAAAAAACAGAGCAGAGAGAAGAAGAAAGATGGAATTTTGTTTTTTCTAATAGATTTCAAAATTGGGTTTCTAGGTTTTGATCTGCTTGTCGTCCGAAGACTCTCAAATGGGTTTTGTGAAATTTTAATCGAAGGTATTGAATGGGTTTTGTGAAATTCTAATCGAAGGTATTGAGATCATTTTATAGAGAGATGTGGTAAAGAGATAAACTCATAGGTTATGTGAAGTTACACGACTTAAACAAGTAAACGACAAACAGACATTCAGGTGTGGCCAGTCTCACGTTCTTATCGTGAGCTCTATACCTCATGATTCTCACATTTCGTCCATTGTTTTTCTTTTTACTCTTTTTTTTTCTTAATAACCCAAGAAAGTAAGGAGATGTGATCTAAATTAAGTTCAATGGAATTTCGGTCCGCTTATGGTTTTAAAAACTTTTAACTGCAGTAGCTGTTACTAAAGATAAAAATTTGTTTGGTAATAAAAACTGTAAAAATTGTCTGTTACTTTAAAAATTACAAATAAGTTTTTTTGTAAAGAATATAGTTTACGCCGGATTTAAATTATTAAAAAAATATTTATATTGGCATAAGCAATCAATAGAAAAACTTGTTGACAAAAAATACAAAAAAACTAGAAATAAATTCGGAACTAATAATAGTAATTATTAAAAAAGTTTTGTTCAAAGTGAAACTTGTTCAATAGAGAAGCAGTTAAGACGTTTATCATTTATGATATTTCTCAAAAAATTTTATAAAAAAAAAATGAAAAAAAAAATTAAAGAAATGGATCTCAAAAGAAAACAGAAAAAATAAAATAATTAATCAATTAAATTTAGTTAGTAATTAACTATATATAAATCTATAAAGTCTTTTAAATGATTTTGGGGGAAGAAAAAAGAGAAAAAGAAATTAAATGTATTTAATTTTTTTAGTTTTTTGTGTGTAAAAGTTCATTTTACGTAGTTTTTAGATATCATGACAAAAAAGAAAAAATCTTACTTTTAAGACTTTAGAATTAATAAATCTGTTTGGCAAAAAAAAGACTTTAAACACTGTTAAATACTTAAAAAGTCCCCAAAGTCTAACCCCAAGCAGGGCCTTAGCGTCCACCTAGACTGTCGTTATTTAATTATTTAATTTTAAATAAACTTCAAATTTGTTTTTATTTTTTTTTTAGAAAAACCTTAAAATTTGTTGCTATTAGATAAAAGTTTATCTTAAATTTTAATGTTGTAAGATAAGAAATTTGTTGAAATTTTAAAAATCTGACAGTTATTTAATTAACAATCTAGTCAATTTCTAATTAGAATTGGTGTTATTAGTTTTTTCTTTTCTTTTCAAAAAGCCCTTTTTAACCTCTGAAAAAAAGCCAATGTTTTGGACCAAACCGAGTCTGTGCGAACCGTGATCGAACCAATTTTAACCGGTAACCCATAAGGTTTACGAGACACCCAAAACATATCGTTCTTCCTCGCTCTGCACCGTCTTCTCAAATCTCTCCAAAGCAAAGCAAGCTTCATCGATCTTCCTCGTGGTTTCTTTTTCTTCCTTCCCAAAAGGTTTGTGTCGATGTAAACCCTAGTTTCTCCCTTTCAATTGTTACAAATTTCACCCAGATTGATTATGTGGTGTAAAATCGCTAACTCTTGGATTGGGGAATTTTCTTATTAGAAATCGTTCGTTGCATCGATTAGAAACTCTAAATTCAGAGACCCAATCTGTGTAATTGGAATAGTTATGCGTTTTGCTGAATTTTGCTCTGTTGTTGATTTGGATCTGTAGGAGAATGGCTACAGCCACGTATCCGCCTCCTCCTCCATATTACAGACTCTACAAGGATTACTCAGAAAACCCTAGTTCTGCTCCTGAACCTCCTCCTCCTATTGAAGGAACCTACGTTTGTTTCGGAGGCAATTATACTGTGAGATTCCCCATTTTGTCCTTCACATTTCCCCTTATCACGCCTCGCAATTCGTCATCTTTGTGAGTTACAATCCTTTGATTGCAGACTGAGGATGTTCTTCCGAGCTTAGAAGAGCAAGGAGTGCCTCAACTTTATCCCAAAGATTCAAATGTTGGTATGTCATTCTTCTAAACTGAATCATACTCAAATGTTGCAAATGCTTTTAAGCTTCTAGAGTTGATGACGATGCTTTTGCTTAACCCCTTAATTGGAAATCAATCTTATTACATGAATATAGTTTATCTGAAAGGTGCTTTCTTCTGATCTCAGCCTCACTCTTTTGCAAGTTATCTTCTGTAAAAGTAGCTAGCCTCTTTGTTTTGTTGAAGAGATTCCAAATATCTTGTGTGTAGATTACAAGAAAGAACTCAGGTCTCTGAATAGAGAACTACAATTACAGATATTGGAGCTTGCTGATGTTCTTGTTGAGAGGCCTTCTCAATATGCAAAGAGAATCGGTGAAATATCTTCAATCTTCAAGAATTTGCATCACCTTCTCAATTCCTTGAGGCCTCACCAAGTAAAGAAGATCTCTTTTTCATTTCACAACGTGTTTCATCGGTTGCTTTTTCCTAATCGTTCTCTTATGACCAGGCGAGAGCAACGCTTATTCACATTATGGAACTTCAAATTCAACAGCGAAAACAAGCCGTGGAGGACATTAAGAGGTTTGTATATGCTTTTAAGTTTTCTGTCATAATGGTATCAAGATCAATCTATAAACTATACTCTTAAGGGTTCTTTTAATGTTTTGTAGAGATCAGAAATAAGCACAATTAATTTGGTAATAGTGTTGTGTGCAGGAGGAGAGAAGAAGCACAGCGACTTCTTAAGGATGCTTTCGTCACTTTAGATGGACAATAAAGAGAGTTTCTATCCATTTTGTGTAATACCTATTTTCTCTGATTGACCCCTCGAAGCTTATTTTAACTGTTAATTAATCAGCATTTAACCAAGACACTGTACCAGGATAGACCATAATTAATCGGTTTTCTTTTGTTGAGAAAAATATAAACCGGTGGTATAATACTCCCAGAATGAACCGGAAATAAATATACTCTTGTATTATCTCATGCATACATTTGATGTGAATGGATCTGTCGATATCTTGATCAAGAAATTAAATTAAAATCGTTGATCGACACTCTTGAAATCCTTTTTGCAGTGTTTTCGAAACCCATAGAAAATACAAGAAACTGTCAACCGGTTAAATTCAATATCAAATTGATTTGTTTCCACAGAATACATAAGACATTTTTTTTTGTTTCAATAAATCTGACCCAATCGGTTTTTTTTTTGGCTCAAACATTAACTTCATATTACTCCGAATGAAATTACAAGATAGGCTTATCAGCCTCAACAAGGGTTTCTAACCAACTTGGCATAACAGTGGTTTCTTGTTTTCTTTACCAAAAATAATATAGCAGTGCTTTTTCTTTTTGTGTGTGATATGATAGTATGAGTGGGATTGTCCGCAGGGGAACATAGCCCAGACTCTGTACACGCATTATTGGATTGTCCAAAGCTGAATGACACGTCGGATTATTTTCCACCTCTTATTCAGTAAAATAGACACGTCGGATTGCTTCACGTGGACTAATAGGGACATGACTTGTTCACTTAATAGTTCTATTAAATTAAATACCATAAATAGCAATTGTGGGATTCATTTATTTCCACTATGACTCATTTTCTTTTTCTATATTTATTTGTTGTCAACCACTTTCTCCGTCAAGATAAAACAAAAACTGATGTCCAGCCAAAAAAAGATAAAACTATCAAACATATTCCCATTTTTTAGTTTCAAATGTCTAGTTTATAATTTAAACTGAATAAGGTGGATGAGTACAATAGGTTTTATAAAGATTACAGTGGTAATCATGTCATAAGTGTTAGGCTACTTACAATAGGCTTGTTGAACAAAATATTCAAATGTTAAATTGTTTTAATAGATGTGGTGAAGAGGATGTTGAATCTAATGTGGATTAAACTGAGTTGAATATATTCAACAGGTTGAATCACACACGAAAGGAGAGAGAGACACTGCCACATGGCGTGCTATCATTAGGTATTGAGATTAGTTGTGAAATGAAAAAAATATTAGGACTCGTGTTGTGCTGTTATTGGCTGTTATTGGCTTATGTTTTTTTTTCATCATAATTATTTGGAGTCAATTATTTTATAGTAAATTAATTTTTTTATATACCAAAATTATTATTTTCATAGTCTATAAATAGTGATTTGTTTTATTTTATTTGGACACAGAAAAACGGTTTTTTTTACCATAATTTTTCTATTAGTCTCCAATAAACTCTTATTTATAATTTAAACATCTCTTTTAGTTAAATAGATTTCAACAATAACCAGGGGCGGATCCTTTGCTAATTACGTAAATCCCTATTAATTGCCACCACTAAATTATATCTTTTGCCCCCGTTCAGTTTTTGAATTCTTCTCTCTCTCTCTCTTGTTTTTATACAGTTGAGTTACTTGCCTAGATTGTTTCCTATAATCAAGGAAAATAAATATATAATTGTTGAATGAAATACACTTAAGATACGTATTGTAACCCAGCAAATAGATATCGTTAATGATTATTTTTCGAAATACCTCAAAGTCTAGCCGTGTAGCAAACTAGCAAATTAGTGGTGTTCGGTAATATTCTGAAAAATCAAATGAAAGTTCCCTTGATTAAATCAATTTTAATCCAGGAACATTATAATATACAAAATTAAAATGTACAACAACTATGTTAGTTTTTCGTATATGGATAGTTGTTGTTATGATAAATTAAATTTAGGCTTTGTATTTATTAAATGTTTTAAAAAATATCATAACCAAATTTCGTATATAGATAGTCGTCGTTACGGTAAATGTATTTACCAAACCAAAATTCATCAATTAGAAGCCAAACCAAATTTAATAAACTAAATGGTAAAAACAAAAAATTATACCCAAAAATCAGAACTCAGCCAGAGTAAATATTGAAATCGGGAAAAGCGAATCGATTTAGTACCAAAAACCGAATACATAAACTTATTATATTTGCCCCCAGTAAAATATATTTCTAGATCCACCACTGACAATAACCTTTAATTAAAAAGGAAAAAAATATATTTTACAAAACTATTTAATTCTTAAGTATTTTAAATTAATTTCAATCAATAATTATTATTAATATGTAATCACAAAAACAAAAATATAAAAGAAAATAAGAATATGAAATAAAATTTATGGGGTAGGGTGTTAAATTTTGTTAAACAAAACAATTGTAAAGTATAAAAATTGAGCCATTATTGAATTACTAGGTGAAAAAGAAAAGATTATATAGAGTGTTAAAATGTAAAAAAATATGATATTGAATTGAGAAACTATCGTGGATATTCTTATGATTTTTCTAGAAAGTATTAAAAATTGCACATTAAACTATTAATATGTATCTCAGTAACCTTGGAGGCCGTGATTCTTACACCATTAGTTTTCTACCTAATAATTAATTCACTTGGGTTATTGTTTGCGCATTTAGTCTTTCTTAAACTCGAGTTTGTGTTCAATTGATATGAATTTCTTTAAATTATACTCGTTTGTTTCGCAATAAACGTCGTTTAAAGATTTTTTTCTTATTTCATAATAAGTGTCATTTTAGATTTTCAATGCAAATTTTGGCACAAAATATATAATTTAACTTCAATTCTAATGAGGAATTTCAAGAGTTTTATACATTTTAAGAATATAATTGAATTTTTAATATGTTTTATTAATTTGTATGTAAAGTATCAAAACGACACTTATTATAAAACAGAAAGAGTAATAATTACAAGTATAATTTCATTTAATTTTTAAATACACTGTTAATTTGATGGAAGATAATAAAGGACACGTGGGCCTATAATAGGTGAGATGTCGCTTGTCAACAAGAGCTGGCCCACTGGACCTCATCACCCTTCAGGGGTCAATATGACACGTCACCGAAGTCCCCAAATTTTTCATTCTCTTAATGTGAAAATATGAGAATGGACAAAAGATGCCAGATATATAAAACGGTACGTACAAATACAATGTATACTTATCATGTTATGTAATACTAATAATTACTGATACATAATGGACAAAATGAAAATGCAATAACCAACAAACTAGATAATATTTATTAGTCAAAAAAAAAAAAAAACTAGATAATATTATAGAAAAAGGAAAAGCTATTATAATTGGTAAAATATGTTGGACAATTATGTGATCATAGCAAAACATGTGGGGTCTCGAATAAATCTTCTAGCTAGGGTCATATTTAATATATATACTTGTATAGAGGTTCATTGCCATTATTGTAGAAACTAAACAGAAAACACCAATGCATAGAGGTTCATTGCCATTATTGTAGAAACTAAACAGAAAACACCAATGCATTACGTATGATACTCTGTTTTCTCCGTTTTATAAAAACTGTTATTTTGACACATTTCACATATATTAAAAAAAAGATTAAAAATTTAATATTATTTCTTATTAATACACTAAACAATTTTTTTTTCTATAATTAATAGACTAAAACAATAAAAACGACATTTTTTGTTAAGCAAAAATAAAATCTTAAAATGACATTTTTGTGAAATGGAGAGAGTAGTAGACTAATAGCTGTTAAATAGTTGGATATAATTCACATCTCCATATCATGGATCATTATATTAGTTTGTTTGATGTATATATTTACATATATAAGTAATATATGTATACTATACATCCTTACTTAGGATAACAGATGGTGGTATAAGTATTTCTAGATTAATAATTAGTTGTTCATGATCCGAAATTCCGTATGTCAGTTCTATAAACTAAACAATAATAATTGATTAATACTTTAACTATTCTTATATTCTAAACTTGTATGAATTATCATGCCGCGTGCATGCAGAGAATATGCATCCATGCACTTACACATTGACCTGAAAAGGGATAGATTTATTGTATATATTACTCATATAATATGTATTCACTTTAATTAGCTTACTAAAACAAATTCCAAGTATAAAGTTACTTCATCTACACAAGTATTTCCTAGCTAGTATAAATCCTGTTGAAGGTAAGAACTCATAAATAGTTTCGAGTCTTCTATGTGTTTTTAAAAAAAATTTCTTTCTTGATAACTCATCTACTCCGTTTATATGTTTTTTCTTGCAACTACTTTTATGAAGTTTGTCTTTTTATCATACAGTATAAAATAACTGCCAAATAAAGGAGCGTATCTGTTGAACCAATTGCAATTTGAATAATAGAGTAGTGTGGCCAATTAATTATTGGCCGAAGACCTCTCCATAATTGGAGCTTTAGATATACTATAACAAAGCACAAGTACCAACAAAAAAAAACAAATGAAAATAATGTTAACTAAGTCAATAATCGAGCTTATTATTAATTATCTTTGGCTTTTTATATTTCATATACCCTATATATAATTGATCTAAATAATGTATAGTTTCCTACGTGATTTAAAAAGATCAAATCTTCCTCGTTTAGCCGTATTATCGCAATCTTATTTGTTAATTACATATTTTCTACTTTTGGGATTTCTATTGTTGTTTTATCGCCGAACAAATAATTGTTGGGAAATGTCATATATTTGTCAAGTGATCTGCGCATTGAACCTATGTATCTGTTATATTAAAAATTTGACTCCTGAACCAATTTAATCATCATTGTACATGAAAATTAATTTCAAATAAATTGATGAACAAATAAATACAGAAAAACACATGACATGGTTGATTTGTCGTTTATCTAAACCGATTACCATTTAATTCAATATATAATTTCATTGTTTGATCAAATCATGATTATCGTTTTGTGTTTTAAATTGATATAATAATAGAAAGAATTAGCAATTAACTAGGGTAGACGTGTACACGTCGCTTGGATCACCAGATTCACCCTACACAAACACAAACACACATATAGCAACTTTTCTGTAAGATTTCATGTATATATATTATTTAAAATGTGTATATTGGGCTTTAATCTCAAGTTTTTTTCGAAAAACATAGACATAGCCATACGGATATTGTGGTTAAAAGTAAATTCAATGAAAACCTTTTTAATATTATCGTTTGCAGAATTTAGCTAGTGACATCTAATCTTTACTCTCGACCGATGAAACATACATAATTCCGTCATACCAATAGTAAAATAGTGTGAGAATATTTTGTCCAACAAAAAATTATTTCTCTCTCCCACTCGCGTTAGCCATTTCTTGAGCCCTGCGCGCTCTCAATCCCTTCGTTCACCGACGTCGGCCCTGGCCTCCATCGTCGGCGTCAACCCATAGCCAAGAAAAAGCGATCCCCTTCCCGAAGCCTCCGCCGGTTCCTCCGCCTCCGGCCGAGAGGAAATCTCCACCTCCGCCTCCCAAATCCGCAGCAGATCCGCCTTCGTCTCTTCCTTCCGGCTTGATTTTTCAGCCTCCGTCGACCGGCTCTCACTCCGCTGATGGCCAGTCGCCGCCGCCTCGCTGTGACTCTCCGAGTTTCTTCCACGAAGTCGGATTCAAAGATAAATCTCCCTTCCTCTGGTTCTCTGGAACCCGACAAAGCAACCTTCACTGTTCCGGGAAAGCCTTCTTGGAAGGATGTTGTTCATGGGTCATCCCAGAAAATGTCAAAGAAAGGTGACCCGTTCTTGCTTGACTCTAGAGAAATCTGTGTTCAGATCCCGAACTCAGTCATTACCAACAATCATCACAAATGGGAAAGTTTCATTATTGCTCAGTTCACGGGAAAGTTCCCTCTCTAGGTGCTCTCCACGCCATCACCAACAACATCTGGAGTAGCAGGCTGCGCAACATCACTGTTTCAAAGCTCATAGAGCTATATTTTCTGATTAAATTCCCTTGTCCAGTCACAAGGAAGCGAGTTCTGACTCAGGGAATGTGGCATATCGAAAATCAAGCCATGTTTGTTGCTAAGTGGGAGCCGAGTGTTGAACCAGAAGTCCCAAAACTTACAGCGGCTCCCAAAACAAAAGTTGAAGAAAAAGAAAGAGGCTGTCGCTGTGATGCAGGAAGGTACAATTGAAATTGATATTGGTTTAGATAAGCTCCAAAATCAGTCGACAGCATCTAGCAAGGATAAGCACCCTTCCAGCTCCAATAAGAAGGTTACTATCTCCTCGGACACTGCAGACTCTACTTCAGATCCGGAGGAAGATACAACTTCTTCTGAGGCAGAAACATCTGAGTGCAACACGGAAAAAGAGTCATCCTCTTCTGAGGAAGGAAGTTTTACTCCTGTTATCTCCAAAAGGAACAAGAAGTTACCGAATCAGTTGGAGAATAAAAAAGTTATGTTGCTAAAGATGAGCACATGAAGAATCCAGGGTGCAGTTAACCGGAGCAAAGGCTCCAAAATCCACTAATCTTTATGATAGATTGCTTTTGTTGGAACATTAGAGGATTTAACAAGTCAGTTAGGCGAAGAAGTTTCAAGAAATGGCTAAGGCTTAGTAAAGCCCTTTTTGATAGTTTAATCGAGACACGGGTGAAGGTTCATCGATCCCAAAATTTATTCAATCCACTTTTCCGGGTTGGAATGTAGCTACAAACTATGAGAGTGCAAAGTTGGGAAGAATTTGGCTAGTTTGGGACCCCTCTGTTACGGTTTTGGTTCTGTTCAAGTCCAAACAGATGATCAGTTGTGTTGTTAAGCTCCAGCACATTGATCAAGACTTTGTGGTTTCTTTGTTTATGCGGTGAATTGCAGGTATGGCAGAAGAGCGTTATGGAGTGAGTTGAATTTGATGGCCACTAAACCGATTGTTAGTAGCAAACCGTGGCTCACTCTAGGTGATTTCAACCAATCACTGAATCCGGATGATGCTTCAACTGGCAGTTCTAGAATCACTGGAGGTATGGAAGAGTTCAGAGACTGTCTGAGGAATGCTGAGCTCTTGGATCTGAGTTATACGGGGAATCATTATACTTGGTGGAACAAGCATTATTCCAATCCGATTGCAAAAAAGATTGATAGAGTTCTTGTCAATGATGCTTGGTTAACAACTTTTCCTCTCTCTTTAGTGAATTCAAAGAACCCGAGTTCTCGGATCACTGCCCTAGCTGCGTTTGCTTGGGATCTATGCGAGATGGTAAGAGGAAACCATTCAAATTTGCAAACTTTCTGCTCCATGACAAGAACTTCCTTGGTACTATTGCGGCTGCCTGGGATGAGCTGTATATTCAAGGAACTGCAATATTCATCCTCTCAAGGAAATTAAAACTCATTCAGGGCATTATCAGAAGCTTCCACAAGGATAATTATTCTGGGCTGGAAAAACAGGTTCTCGAGGCAGCAAAGGTATTGTCTGATCGTCAGCACAATTTCCTTCATAATCCCTCCTCTTATCTTGCAGATATGGAGAAGGAAGCCCATTCCAAGTGGCTGGAACTTGCTCTCGCAGAAGAGAGATTTCTTTGTCAGAGATCTCGGGTCAGTTGGCTTGCAAATAGAGATTGCAATTCTGCCTTCTTTCACAGAATGGTGGCTGAGAGAAGAACTACTAACCAAATTCACTATCTCCTTGACTCATCAGGATTTAGAATTTAGAATCAAGAGGACATTGCTACTCACTGCGTTGACTTTTATACAGGTCTTCTTGGTGGTGAGGTTTCATCTACTTCTTCAGAGGACTTAGAGCTTATTCAATCTTTGTCTCCGTTTGAGTGTGATGATGCAATGAAGAGTAATTTCTGGCTGCCGAGGTAACTCCCGAGGAAATCAAAGCTGAGGTCTTTACCCTCCCAAGCAAAAAGGCCCCTGGGCCTTGTGGTTATAATTCTGAGTTTCTTAAAGCTTCATGGAGCTTCTTTGGCAACGAGGTAACTGAGGCAATTCAGGTATTTTTTTCCTCTGGTCAGATTTTGAAACAATGGAATGCAACAACAATCACCTTAATCCCGAAAAGTGAATGCTGGCAGGATTTCAGATTTCAGGCCAATCTCTTTATGCAATGTGCTCTACAAAATAATCTCTAAAATCCTGGCTAGGAGATTAGAGAACATCCTGCCGTCTATGATATCTTCTTCTCAGTCGGCTTTTGTGAAGGGTAGGCTCTTGATTGAAAACGTTCTCCTTGCGACTGAGCTTGTTCAAAGGTCTAACCAAAAGAATATTTCAAAGAGAAGAGTTCTCAAAGTGCACATGAGGAAAGCTTTTGATTCCCTTAAGTGGGATTTCATCATTGAAGCCCTTAAAGTTGTGGATATGCCAAGCATCTATGTGAATTAGATCAAGAAATGCCTAACCACTACAAGCTTCTCAATCAACGTCAATGGGGACCTTTGCAGTTTCTTCAAAGGCACTAAAGGTTTAAAACAGGGAGATCCTCTTTCCCCCTATCTTTTTGTGATCGCCATGGAAGTTTTTACTAAGCTGCTGGATTCCAAATTCAGGGAAGGTAGCATTGGTTTGCATCCCAAAGCAAGAGATCCTTTCATTTCTCATCTTGCATTTGCAGATAACGTTATGATCTTCTTTGATGGTTCAAAAAGCTCATTGGAAGGAATCAGTGACACTTTGGACTTATTTCATAGGCTCTCGGGGTTGGAAATGAACATAGACAAGTCTGGGATTTATTGTGGGGGGCTGAATGAAGAGGAAACATCAGACATTTCTGAGTTTGGTTTCACTATGGGATCTTTTCCTTTCATATATATGGGACTACCTCTGATGCACATGAAGCTGCGCAAATCAGAGTATTCTCCTTTGGTCGATTCCATTGCAGCTCAATTTAACCATTGGGCTAATAAAACGCTGTCTTTTGCCGGTCGTCTCCAACTCATCTCCTCTGTTATCTACAGTACGGTGAATTTCTGGATGTCAGCTTTCATGCTTCCTAAAGGTTGAATCAAAGACATTGAAGGTATGTGCAACCACTTCCTTTGGTCTCGAGATATTGCTAAGAAGGGAGGCGTTAAGGTGGCATGGAAAAAATGTGTTTGTCTAAGAAAGAAGGAGGTTTAGGATTGCGGAATTTCAGTATGTGGAACAAAACTCTAAACCTGAAATTGGTGTGGCTTTTGTTTTCAAAATCTGATTCCCTTTGGGTAGCTTGGTTGAGAAAACATCAGCTAAATCATGACATCTTTTGGACCTGCAAGCCTGCAGCCAACTCTTCGTGGATTTGGAAATCTATGCTTTCGATTAGACCCTTGGCCAAAAAAATCATTAGATGCTATGTGGCTGATGGATTGTCTGCTACGTTATGGTATGATCATTGGCTTGATGTTGGTCCCCTTATTGACCTCGTTGGAGCTAATGGTCCCCAACTCCTTGGCATTCACCACTCAAGCATTGTTGCTGATGCGTATTCTCCCTTGGGATGGAAACTACCTCCTTCAAGAACTCGAAATACAGCTCTTGCTCTGCTGCGAGGTAAGCTCCTTCAAACTCCTATGCCTTCCGCTAATTCAGTCCCATATTCTTTCTCCTGGTTCATTGATGGCTCTACAACTAGTGGATTATCTTCCTCTCTCACGTGAGAAACTCTAAGACCGAGGGAGCAAATTTGTAGCTGGACTAAAGTGGTTTGATATAAGGGTTTCATTCCGAAACATGCCTTCACCTTTTGGGTTTCTCATTAGGATAGACTGCCGGTCCGCACTCGACTTGTCTCTTGGGGATTAGACTCCCCCATACTCTGCTGCGTCTGCAACCAGCACCCTGAAACAAGGGATCACTTGTTTCTACATTGTAGCTTCAGCACTCAAATCTGGGCAATCGACGCAGCAGCCAACACCCTGAAACAAGGGATCACTTGTTTCTACATTGTAGCTTCAGCACTCAAATCTGGGCAACCCTGCTCATACGCCTTGGCCAGCCTCCTTGCTCGTTTATGGACTGGTCGGATCTGATGTCCTGGCTGTCAGCTCCTTCTCTGAAACCTGCAGCAACGCTTCGTCGTCTCTCAGCACAAGCAACCATCTTCTATTTGTGGAAAGAGCGCAATTTTCGTCTCCATAACGGTATTGTTCTCACTCCCCAAGTGATCTTCAAACAGCTAGATAGATGCATCAAAGACATCATTCTTGCTCGCCTTCACCGCAAGCACTTCAAAAATCTCTTGTCACTCTGTTCTCTTTTGAGTAATAGCTTTTAGTGATTTCGATGTTCTTCACCCTGTGTCGATTAGACTTTTTTATTCTTTTTTGGGCCATTTGAAATTTTATAGCTTCGCGAAACTGTCGTAACAGAAATTGTTCATTTGGTAAATATATTAACATGTTATAAAAAAAAAAAAAAATTGTCCAAAATTTATGCGATGTGATAAGTTCACTTTTTAGGTGACAGGTTCGATCATAAGGTGCCAATAATTAATTCTGTATAAATGAATTAATCTTCTATGTAAAATAGAATATCGAATTGTCTAGTGACAACATGTTCACCTACTTATTCAGTTATTATAATATTATATGTTATGCAACCTATATTATAATACTGTATCTATTTACATAGGTAACAAAGGAAAAAAATATTCTACATGTTAAGAAAAGAAATAAAACAAGGGAAAAGAATAGCAAGAAGAACGATAGCAATCTTTCAACTATCCTTATCTTATCCAATCCTTTTCAGGTCATTGACTAATTTTCCAATTAATCTAAATATTAAAAAATTTAGGTATCTTATATTTATATGCATATCAATTGATTGCTAATGTATCATTAGTTTATAATATTTGATTAACTTTGCATGTGACATGTTTTCCAACGATCGATCTAAAGCCCAAATTAAAAGAAGAATGTACATCGTCACTAAAATTGTATAGTTTCTTTCTATTTTTCAGCGTAGAGATTCGTCTTAATTTCGATAATCTTTTTTCTATATCAAGTTTGTTATGCATATGTAGTACTTCTCAATATTTGTTATTGTTTTGTAAAGATGTAAACAAAACAAAAAAACTATTAGGAAAAAAAAAGAAGGGCAGAATATCCCCACGGTCACATACTCACATTCAAGAGAAATCTGAGGAATTCAATTGGCGAGAATTAGATGCTTTGCCTTGAGAGTTTAATCTAAGCATTTGATCTCATGGGTTTCTCATGCTCTTATAAAATATTAAGATCTCATGTCGAGAGCCCATAAGAATAAGAGTAACGAGGCCATTATACTCTAATGTGGGCCTAATTAATTGTCTATAGTACTTGAAACGTTTAATCATACGTTTAGATCCCACCCATTGTAGCATTGTACCATCATTACACTACAAGAATACATGCGATTTCCGACGGCCATTTCCGTCGGAAGTCCATCGGAAAAGGGTGTTTTTCGACGGATTTTCGACGGATATTGTCCATCGGTTCCAGTTCATCGGAAATTAATATCCGTCGGAAAAGGGTCGGAATATTCCGACGGATTACCGACGGCGATGTTTCCGACGGATATTCCGACAGATGATAGGTCGGGACAAAACGTCGGAAACCCGTCGGATATATTTCCGACGAAACAAATTTCCGACGGATATTCCGACGGTGTTTTGATCGGAAGTTAACATCGGAAATTGGTCGGAAACCCGTCGGAAACATTTCCGACGGATTTCCGACGGATTTCGATTTGATTATATTTTTGTTTTGGAGATTTAGTAAATTATAATTAATATATAACTAAATGAAATTATTTAAAAAAAAGAAATGAATTAATAAAAATTCATTATCATAATAAAAAATAATTCATTAAACATAATATTTTAATGTTCAAAAAAAAAAAAAAAAAATTCAGACGGTCGGAGAGTTGTCGGGATCGTCGGGGTTGCCGGGGTTGCCGGGTTGAAAGAGTTGAGGAAAGGCGCCTTGCATGATCTTCTGCAAAGAGTTCAGCTGGGTCTGGGTTGAGGTGTGTGCGGACTTTAGCTCCTCGACCTCCGCATCACGTTCTTTCACCGTTTGGGTGAGCCTCTCGATCTCGTCTCTGTACCCCGAAGGAAACCGAGGAATGGAAGAAGACGATTCATGGGTCGGAAGTCCGCCTAACCCAGCGAATCGCCCTTTGACTTTCTGAGTTTCCTATGAAAATAAAACATACAAATAATGTTAGTAATGAAATTTTGAAAAAAATAATAATTGAAAACAATTAGAAACTTACATTGAGGACAATGTCGTTGATCACTTCCCGGGGTAACTCGTTTGAGGATGACGACCCCTCGAGAGTGAGCTGCGAGAGTCCAACTTCTCGTTCCCGATCCACCTTCTTCTTCTTGCACGTCTCAACAAGGTCACGCATGCCGGGATCCTGTATCACACCAGTTTTTTTGTTGGTGTGCCTCTGCTCGATCAGTCTAAGGTAGTCGGGAGCTACGCCGTCTCTCTTCGCCTGTAAAATATTGTTAAGCAAATAATAATAAAAACGAAAATAATAATTAAAAATTGAAATTAGACTTACCATTTCCATTGCATCCCGTTCGACGGTCTTTGCGCCGCCGTTGTGAATGTACATCCCTTTCCCTCCTCGTTCGCTCTTCCGGTTCTTCGTGTTTGTTTCGGATAGTTCGGGTTGCTCCAATAATCGCAGAAGCCCTTCCAGACGTCGTCGTCGAGATCCTTCGACTTGTCCTTGCCGTGCTTCCACTTCTGCTTCCACTCGTACATGTGGTACGAGTACGAAAGCGCGGCAAACCTGTCAAATCGGGCAATTACTTCCCTCGTAAGGGAAATGTGCCACGTGAAGTCTTGCTACATTTTTAAAAAAGTATAATGTTAGTATTCGAAATTAAAATTGACAAAATAAATTAAAAAAGAATACAAATCGAAAATTTTCTTACCGCGAAACTCCGGTGCCACAAGTCTTTCTCGTCTTTTGGCATGTCCGAGTACTTCTCGTACGGTTTGTCCAACATGTTGTGGAGCATCCGTAAGATCGCCTTTGTGATCTCAAACGACAACTTAAACCTGAAAATAATTTAAAAAATAATTAAATGCGTTTAATTAGATTCAAAATCTTAAAAAATTGAAATAACAATCAAAATTTCACTTACCAAGTCCCGTCTTCAAACTTCGGGTCGAGACGGATGCAATGGCTCCGGTAGGGCTGTTGGACTAGGTCCTCGATCCTAATCTGGCTCCGAGCTGCGGATTGCTGGGACTCCGGGATTTGAGTTCCCGAGCTCGATCCGCCAGGAGGTGTAGCCCGAGAACCCCGAGAACGGCGGCCTTGGGAGCCGCCGTCCAACTGTAGTGCGTCCTCGTTATTCCTGCGGGAAAACAAGAAAATCGTTAGTATTTACGAAAATTTTACAAAATATTCGCAAATTGAACAAAAATTAAAAATTCACGAAAATTTAGAATATCTCAAAATTTGCTATTGTCATGAAAAATACAAATTTACCGAAAATTTTAAAATTCCCGAAAAATTCAAAATTCCCAAAAAAATCAAAATTCCCGATTTAAAAAATTCAAATTTTTTTTAAAACTTTCAAAGATTACCCAAAATTCAAAAAAAATTCAAAAATTCCCAAAAAATTAAAACAATTTCTTAAATTTCATAAAATTTCAAAAAAATATAAAAAAACGTTTTTATATAATTATACCCAAAAAAATTATATAATTATAAAAACGTTTTTTTATATAATTCTAATAATATTTATACAAAAACGTTTTTACAAAATTATAAATTACTAAATCTAAAATTATAAATTACAAAAACGTTTTTAATTAGTAATAAATTCTGAAAAGTTCAATTATAATACAAACAATATACAAAAACGTTTTTAAAATTCTAAAAATATAAAAAAACGTTTTTAAACAATTTTT
>PKMM01024129.1:1053274-1079506 GCA_002933915.1 Eutrema heterophyllum
GCCACATGCCAACTTTTCGTAGAAAACCTCAGCGGAACCGCGCTCGACTGGTTCTCACAGCTAGACGCACACTCCGTCGATAACTATACCGAACTATCTACCAAGTTTCTCAAGCGATTCACCATGTTCATCAAGCAAATGACACGGAACGCCGACCTATGGGCCCTCGAGCAGAGAAGCGATGAGCCATTGCGTGATTTCATGAACCGATTCAAAGCAATAGTGTCTAACTGCACCATCGACGACGAAGCCGCAATCGAAGCCCTCTACAAGGCGACCTGGTACAAGTCGGACTTTCACAAGGAGATCAAACGCAACTGGCCGAACACTCTGGAGGACATCTTACATAAATCGCACGTCTATATCCTCGAACAAGAAGAGACGACCGCGAAGGATAAGCAGTACGCCCTATCAAAGCATGTCGCACCCAGAGAAAAGCCAAAAGAGGAGAATCGCGAAAACCGACCTTTCTACGAGAGACGGACTGCGACCCAACAAGTCAATACTATCCAGCCACAACAACATTGGAAAACATGGGTCCGGCCCGAGGAACCGAACGAGCCAACTTCAAGCGAAGAATCGTTCTGCCAATTTCACAATTGAGAGGGCCACCGGACCGAAGAGTGCCGACACCTCAAAGATTTCCTTTTGCTGAAGTATAGAAAGGGAGATGTCCCGGTCGAAGCCGCGTTTCGGCCTCGCAACAGATTCCGTCGTAATGATAATAACGGCGGTCGTCGGCCGATCCGCACCGGAAATTCGGGACAATCAAATGGCAGATCTAATATCGACCTACCAAAACGAGATCGTGAGGACCACCAACTCGAAAATCAAACCATCCCACAAGTCCGGAAGCGCATTAACATGATTATGGGGGCCCTCGAAACCTGCAATTACTCAGTTCGGGCGATTAAGCAGCATAGCAGAGAAGTAATTCTGGCGCGACGGCAGAACCGAGCCGCTGAAGGCGGGATACAGGTGACCTTCTCCGAAGCCGATACAGAAGGACTCCACATGCCGCATAACGACCCTCTGGTCGTTAACCTGCTTCTCGGAGACGTTGCTGTCGGAAGAATCCTTATCGATACCGGCAGCTCAGTAAACGTGATATTCCGACAGACATTGAAGGACATAGATTTTCCGGATTCCGACATTAAAGATAACATTGAACCTCTGACCGGGTTTACAGGCGAACAGACCATGACTGCGGGAACTGCGAAAATGCCAATCTACGTAGGCGGACTTGTGCGAGTAGTCAGATTTTTGGTTCTCGACAGACCGGCAATCTACAATGCCATCCTCGGGACACCTTGGATCCACACGATGAAGGCCGTCGTATCGACCTACCATCAATGCTTGAAGTTTCCGACGCCATCTGGAGTCTTCACCCTCAAGGGCGACCAAATAATGTCCCGAACGTGTTTTATCAACGAATGCAAACATAGGACGGCAGCTCGAACATGCGTTATCGACGCGAACCCAATTTCCGTAGATCCATTAAATCCCGACTTACCCCGGCGCGAGACAATCATCCAGGTCAATATCGACGAACGCAATCCGGAAAGATGCGTTGGCCTCGGATCCGCGCTGGATGAAGAATTCAAAAGCGATTTGATCCGTTTCCTCAAACGAAGCGTCTCGACATTCGCCTGGTCATTCGCAGATATGATCGGGATCAACCCAAAAATTGCGTGTCACGAGCTCGGCATAGATACTACCTTCAGACCGGTCAAGCAGAAACGGCGCAAGCTCGGTTCGGAAAAGGCGAAGGCCGTCAACGACGAAGTTGAACGCTTACTCGCAGCAGGCTTAATCACCACGGTTAGATACCCAGATTGGCTAGCTAATCCGGTCGTTGTGAAAAAGAAAAATGGGAAATGGAGAATTTGTGTTGATTTCACCGACCTTAACAAAGCCTGTCCGAAGGATAGTTTCCCGGTTCCTCATATCGATAGATTGGTGGAATCCACAGCTGGAAACGAACTTCTATCCTTCATGGATGCCTTCTCGGGATACAACCAGATACTCATGCACCCCGATGACCGTGAGAAGACATCATTCATCACGGATCGGGGCATCTACTGCTACAAAGTTATGCCGTTCGGACTTAAAAATGCCGGAGCAACGTACCAAAGACTCGTCAATCGTATGTTCGCAAGTCAGCTCGGTAAAACTATGGAGGTCTATATCGACGACATGCTCGTCAAGTCCCTCACCGACAAAGACCATATCGGCCATCTTCATACTTGTTTCGACATACTCAACGAGTACGGCATGAAACTTAACTCGAACAATTGCACATTCGGGGTAACTTCCGGAGAGTTCCTCGGCTATATCGTAACGCAGAGAGGGATCGAGGCGAACCCCAAACAGATCTCGGCGATCATCGACCTACCGTCTCCAACAACGAAACGCGAAGTTCAGCGGCTGACTGGCCGTATCGCCGCACTTAACCGATTCATCTCCCGATCAACGAATAAGTGCCTACCTTTCTACGCATTACTCCGTGGAAATAAGCATCTCGAATGGGATGCTGGGTGCGAAGCCGCATTCAAGCAACTTAAGGAGTACATATCCACTCCCCCGATCTTGGCCAAACCTGAAGACGGAGAAACTCTTTACCTTTACATCGCGATTTCGACCTCGGCTGTCAGCGGGGTGCTAGTCCGGGACGACCGAGGCGAGCAGAAGCCCATTTTCTACATCAGCAGGTCGTTAGGCGAGGCCGAGGCTCGATACCCCACGCTTGAGAAACTCGCGTTTGCTGTGGTTACTGCAGCTTGGAAGCTTCGTCCGTACTTCCAATCACATTCTATCACGGTGCTCATCGATCAGCCACTGCGAACTATTCTACATAGTCCGAGTCAGTCCGGCAGACTCGCCAAATGGGCCATCGAACTCAGCGAGTACGACATTGATTACAAAAACCGGACAACCATCAAATCCCAAGTACTTGCCGATTTCCTCATCGAACTACCACAAGAGTTGATCAATACCGACATCTCATCAACCGAGAAATGGACCCTCCACGTCGATGGGTCATCCTGCCATCACGGGTCGGGAATAGGCATTCGCCTACAATCACCAACTGGAGAAATTCTGGAACAATCGTTCCGGCTGGAATTCGATGCCTCGAACAACGAAGCTGAGTACGAAGCACTAATCGCCGGACTACGATTGGCTAAGGCCATTGGCGCAATTCGGGTACATGCGTACTGCGACTCTCAGCTCGTCGCAAGCCAGTTTAGCGGAGAGTACGACACGAAGAACGAGCGAATGGGTTCCTACCTCCAACTCGTCAAGTAACTCGCCGCCGATTTCAAGTCCTTTGACCTTACCAAAATCCCGCGAGGGGAGAACGCACCTGCCGATGCACTTGTCGTCCTCGCATCCAGCTCTGACCCCCACTTACAGCGCACGATCCCGGTCGAAAGCATTCCCAGATCGAGTATCCAGAAACCAGCTGCATGCCTAGTGACGACGCGCGGACGCAACTACGACGAACGACCGGTACAAAAACTTAAAACGAGAAAGTCTAGACCAGTTCCAGCCCGGCGGACCGACCTTGAGGCTGCTCACGACGCAGACTTACATGAAACTCCCGATCTACGTGACCGGTCCGACGATGACAAAGACGTAGAATCTGAGGGGCTTCACGTTCCGATTGACCTCGAGGCCGAAGAAGACGAGGAACCCGAAGATTGGACCACCGAACTCAAATTGTACATCTGCGACGGACAGGTCCCACTGGACAGATGGGCAGCTCGGTGACTTAAGATGAGAGCGGCCCCGTACGTCGTCCTTGATGGGAACTTATTCCGCTGGAGCGCTGCGGGAATCCTACTGATGTGCGTATCGAGCACCGACACTGACGAGATCATGCGGACGGTCCACGAAGGCTCAGGGGGCAATCATGCCGGCGGGCACTCCCTGGCTCTGAAAATAAAAAAGGCCAGCTATTATTGGCCGACCATGTTAAAAGACTGTGAGAAGTTCGTCGCCACGTGTGACAAGTGCCAACGACATGGTCCGATGATCAATCTACCAACCGAACTGTTAGCCACATCAACTGCACCTTATCCTTTTATGCGCTGGGCCATGGACATCGTCGGTCCACTACGGCGCTCGACGACAAAGAAGCAACACATACTCGTCATGACCGACTACTTCACCAAGTGGGTTGAGGCCGAATCTTACATCGAGATACAAGCTCTCGATGTTCAAAAGTTCGTTTGGAAATATATCATCTGCCGACACGGAGTTCCATATGAGATTGTCACCGACAACGGGCCGCAATTCATTTCGACTTTGTTCGGCGACTTCTGTGCAAAGTGGAAAATCAGGCTGAGCTTTTCCACACCGAGATACCCACAGGGCAATGGTCAGGCCGAAGCGACTAACAAAACCGTGATCGACGGGCTCAAGAAGCGCTTGGATGCAAAAAAGGGACGCTGGTCCGATGAACTAGACGGAGTCCTCTGGTCCCATCGAACTACACCTCGGCGATCTACCGGACAATCTCCATTTTTCTTGGCTTACGGCACGGAGGCTTTATGTCCGGCCGAAATCCACGTACCGACCATACGCCGAACGATGCTCACACAAAATCCCGGCCTCAATGATCAAATGATGCTCGACAACCTCGACGCACTCGAGGAAGTCCGCGGACAAGCTTTACTCCGCATACAAAACTACCAACACTTGGCGGCGCGCTATTACAACAAGCGAGTACGAGGTCGACATTTCGAGGACGGTGACATGGTCCTACGCAAAGTTTTCCAAGGAACTGAAGAGCCCAACGCTGGCAAGCTCGGCACTCATTTGGAAGGACCGTATCAGATTATGCGGGTCGTCAAGCCCGGCGTCTACGAACTCATGAAGATGGATGGAACCCCAATTCCCCGCTCATGGAACTCCATCAACCTCAAGCACTACTATTACTGAGTCCGGCATCACTTCCAACACAACCACACCAAAAAAAAAAAAAAAAAAAAAAAACAACCGAACTTATCCCATAAGCTCGTCTTCAATTCCGATGTAATATGAACTACGAATGGCTTGATCCCTCCTGCGAGGGTACGTAGGCAACCCACCACGGGTACAGCTGTGACTTTAATGAGATATTATCAACAAGGAATCTAAAACCACTGATAAAGCCGAACTTCAGCGTTCGCACCGATAAAGCCGAACTTCAACGTTCGCACCGATAAAGCCGAACTTCAGAGTTCGCACGGATAAAGCCGAACTTCAACGTTCGCACCGATAAAGCCGAACTTCACCGTTCGCACCGATAAAGCCGAACTTCAGCGTTCGCACGGATAAAGCCGAACTTCAACGTTCGCACCGATAAAGCCGAACTTCAGAGTTCGCACCGATAAAGCCGAACTTCAACGTTCGCACAAATAAAGCCGAACTTCAAAGTTCGCACCGATAAAGCCGAACTGCAAAGTTCGCACCAATAAAGCCGAACTTCAAAGTTCGCATTACAGTCAGATGCGACTAATCTAAGCCGGACTACACAAGTTCGCACTTAAACCATCGCGGTTTTCCACATCGGCGCCCTGGCCAGGCGATCGGTATAAATGAATAAGCCGAGCTTTGTCTCGCATGCATCCTCATGGTGCTATGGATAACACACCTTCCATGTTAAGCCGGGACCAGTCCCGCACTATATCCGCTCTCAGATCATCCGAGCTAAATTAGCCGAGTCAATCTCGCACACTCCGATTCGATCTGAGAAGACCTGGAGTATCTTAAGACGAGCTACCAATGCACTCTTATGCTAAGCCCCAAGGTAAAGCCGAACGTTTCCTCTCGCAAAATTAAGCCGATTTCCCAACAATCGCAAAGCTGAATAAGCCGATTTCTCAACAATCGCAAAATTACCAAGCCGATTTCACAACAATCGCAAACTTATAAGCCGATCTACGAACGATCGCCGGTCTCGAATGGATCGTAGAATCGAGTTCATCCTCTACACCCCGGCTAAGACCGTATCATTTTACGGCCCCATTTTGGTGTATGGTGAACTCGAGAGAATCGTATAAAGTTACGACCTCACAAAAGCCGAACTCGATTGCACAGATACAACAAAATAATACCGAGATCAAAATCTGAAAGAACGAAATAAAACTGAGTCCGACATTAAAACAGTAAAACGACACGCCAGGAATAATAGCCAATACGTGAAGAGTTTACAAAAGAAAAAATCCAAACGGCAAAGCTATTACAAGAAAGCCCTTGGGCGTAAAAAGAGTTCTGCAAACTACGAAAAGAGAATTTTAGACATCCGAGACTGCGGGCTGGTTCGAACCGAAAGGATCCAAACCTAGAGGAACTTCTATCCCAGCCGGTTGGTCCGGCTCCATGAACGGAGAGATTACGAGATCGTCCTCGGTAAGCTCGCATCAAGAGATGGATTCGTACTCCGCCGTCTTATCAGCCTTAAGCTTCTTCAGCTTTTCAATACGGGCAGGCGGAACGATGATGTCGTACTTCTTTTCAAGAACGTCACAAAAGCTGAGAACTCCATGAAGCTGGTTGATGCCGAGGAACGGTGTCTTACGCCGATCAATTGCAGCAAGATGCTCCTTCACCTTTTGGAGACGAGCTCGACACTTCTCCGTGACCTCCCTTCTCTTCTCGATCTCCCTTGTGCGGCTCGCCTCCAGACGAATAACCTCGTCCTTCAGCTCTTGGACGACCGCGTCTCTGTCTGCCTTAACCTCGGCATACGCCTTTCTTGCGACGAGCAACTCCGTTTTAAGTTCGGCAAAAGCCACGTCGCCGGCTTCCGATCTCGCTCTGCAATTCCTTGGCAACATCGCCTACCTCAATAGCCTCACGACGCGCGATACCGAGCTCGCGGTCGTAAGTTCCAACAAGCTCGTTCGTCTGGGCCACCATCTACAAAGAAGATAAAAGAGGGCCATCATACGCCGAACAACAAAAAATATATATACAAGGTATTCGGAAGTTCACTTACGTCGGCAGTAGTTCGAGCCAGTTTCTTGTACGCATCAGATTGGAAAAGGTCTTCGGTTGGCGGCAGCTTTTGGGTGCCGAACGTCAACTGCCGATACAGATCGGCACACGCACCCGCATCATTAATGACGGGCTCGTCCTTGTCATAATCGAACTTGACGGAGTGCGCCGACGGCAGACCGGTCTGACTGACTTCCCCCATCAATCTCGGTATGCACCGTCAGAACATTATCGCCTGCCTGAGGGGAGCTCAGTTCTTTCGCCTGTCTAGCCGACCTCTTTGACAAACCACCTTTTCTCTTCTTCTTCTTCCGCCTTTCGGCCTCCAGATCAGTTCTGGGATTCGCATCCCCTTCAGGAGTTTCCTCCTCGCCACCCGGCTGCTCCCTCTCGGCCGTTCCCTCTTCGGCAATCCGTTCCTCAGCGACAACCTGCTCGGTTTGATGGTCGGGAGAAAATCCGGCAAGGTCCTTCCCATCCTCCAGGTCGTAATCGATGTCGGGAATGTCATCGATCTTCATTTTCGTTTTCCTCTTCCCACCAAGCGGGTTAGCTGTGGCAAAGGTCGCTCGGGATTAGAAAAACACCGACATCGAATGAAACAATATCGATTACCGAGACATACCTCTAAGAATCCGTTTAGTCTTCAAATCGAGCTTCTCCTGGTACGCCTCCGGCCAACGAACCTTCCCTGCCGCACTCAGTCTCTTCTCGTGGTCGGAAGTAAAGCCGCGGATCGTTGTAAGGATGCTCGGAGTATGACGAACTGGAAAAAGCAGAGTGAAAGTGATTAACAAAAAGAAACTAAGGCAAAATATAAATAAGCAAATGCCGACATCTACCAATGGGAGTCCTCCATCGAGTCCGGTAGATTCCATCGGACCGTTCTACAGACAGATCGTCGATCCGAAGATAGAAGTAACGGGTATTCCAACTGTTAACCTTGTTCGGCTTATTTCCCGTGACAAGGTCATACTCCGGTTTCGCGGTTGCCGACAAGAACCAAGGTCTCTGTTTCGCGATGTTTACACGGAACAGTCTTTCAAATATTTCGGCATCAATCGGAATACCGCAATCCTCTCCAAGGATTAGAAGCCCGACGATATTGATAATCGTGGCAGGCTGAAGTTGCGAGATCGCGACACGTCGCCGCGCCGAGTACTTACAGAGAAGCTCGGGCAAAGGAAATTTGAGTCCGCAACTTCTGAAGTAGTCTTCGTACACGCAGACGAAATCATCAGGGGCGTCCCAAGGTCTCTGATCCTCGTCCGGGATCCGAAACACTATATCGGCAGGAACTCCGCATCGCTCCAAAGTCTGTCGAACAGAAACTAGCGTTGATCGAGTCGGCCCGACAGTGGGTGGCGTAACGATCTTGCGAACTGCCAACGGAGCAGCCTCTCGTGCCGGACAAACTATTTCTTCCCCAGCGTCGGCAATCACCACAGTCGCTTCAGCGTCGATCCGAACTTGTTCGTCCACTTCAACGATTGATCTATTTTCGGGACCGGCAAGCCGAACTTGCTCATCTTCGAGCCGGACCTGAGCATCCGTTTCACGACTATCTCGATCCATAAGATGCGGAATCTGGACAGCAGCGCGGGAGCTACTCGGCACAGCAGGAGTATGGCGCGAGTTACGCCTGATCAGTTCCTGGCGGACCCCACTCATACCGTCACCAGAAGAATCCGACGTACTAACGAACAATCTAAGATCGCCGTCCGGATTTTGTGGAGAAGCAGTTCGATCGTTGACAGAAGCTGAAGAATTGCTCGAACTCATCTCGATCAAAGACGACAAAGTTACAGAAATTTGGTGAAGAACAGCTCGAAGATAGACCGGAAAGTTTGAAGATCTTCGAAGCAGATCGGAAAAGCCGCGGCGGAGTAAGATCGGAAAACTTTAAATGCAAAACAAAAAAAAAACTAGAGAGAAGGGAGAGCGCTAGAGAGAGAAAGGGGCGTACCTTTTATAACGAGCGGTAATGAAGTGAATAATCGGGAAGGGCTCAAGGATATTTATAGAGGGGAAAGGCAATTATGACGCCTCCTCGATTTCCGCGACGGTTAAATGAACCAAACCGTCGCGATTCCTCAATTCTCCCAACGGTTATGGAAACTGGACCGACGCGTCTTTTCGAGAATCGCCGAACTCGGAAGATCTGCGACTTGGGAACCGCTGAAGTTCGGATCACGGAATGACTCGATCTCAATTCCAACCGGACTAAAAATTCTTCCGTAACTCCGCCGAACTCATGAGACTCGTTCGCCGAACTGAGGGGGGGACTAATTGTTGGTGGTGAGTTTAGCACTCCCCGGTTTAGCCCGGTTTGAACCGAGACCGGCCCAACTAATCCCGGTCGACGACGGCTCGAACCCGAAAGGAAAGCCCACGAAACATCCGCCGAACTCCGAACTTAAAAAAAAGGTCCGCGAGAGACTGATAACCGATAAACCGATAAGAATCTGAAGGAACGCCGAACTTGAATCCAGATCGGCCGAACTTGAATCCAGATCGGCAAAACACGATCCGATCAACGATGATTCAAGATCGGCAAGGAAGTTCGCGTAATAACAATCGAGCTCAAATCAAACCGAACTCATCATAATCGATTGTAAATGTAAGGATCAAATCCTCGTCTCGGTACCGAGATCGGTCCGTTTCAATCCGATCGACGACGGACCGAGATCGGTAAAGGAAGGATCAACATGCGACCGCCGAACTACGACATACCGAGCTCGTCGGTCTCAACCTGTCATAGTCAGAACCCACTTCCGGAACGCGCGGAAAGTACGTTTTACTTTCCGCAAAGTACATCCGACTTTACGGAAAGTAGGTCTTGATTTGCGGAAAGGGAAGATTGACTAAAACTTTTAATCCGGGATTTGCGGAACTTTTCCGGATTCGGGGGAAAGTCTAAAGCCACCGAGAAACTTCTATAAATAAGGAGGTCCCGACTACATTTAAAAGGAGGAGAAAAAAACAAATCCGCAGTACATTTTTAGAGAGAGAAAGTGAGAGCTCGAAATCCGATCTCGACCTCATGACCGACCTCGAAATATTTTTGTAAAACTCCCGACTAAGTTCGATTCAATAAAACGAAATACCAATTCGCATTCCAACTCCTTTACTCTTGTGATTTCTACGATCCACAATACCGTCTGATGTAAGAGAGCGAGAACATATATCTCGGAAAAATGCACCAATCCCTGCAAAATATGGATAACAAATGAATGATTAAATACTAAAGTATATATTGTGTAAAGTATTAACAAAATAATTTAATGATTGTACTTGTAATTGTTTCGTGGACATTACGTGGTAGAATACATGCAAAGGCAAATGGAAGTAGGTGCTGCATCACCACATGGCAATCATGACTCTTCATCCCAGTAAATTCTCTTCTCCATGATCAACGCAGTTCCGAAGGTTAGAGGCGTATCCGTCCGGGAATCTAACACTTTTGGTAATCCAGTAAAAAAATGCGGCCTTTGAAGGTTCATCCAAACGAAAATTCGGGACCGGAGGCTTCCCGCTCCCTGTCACATGTAGTGCTCTTCGAGAACAAATGTCTGGCAAGTCCAATATAGACTTCAGATTGTCCTTCGTCTTCCCTTGGACATTGAGAACGGTGTTCATAATGTTCTCGAAAAAATTATTCTCAATGTGCATTACATCTAGATTATGTCTCAAAAGGTGGTCCTTCCAATAAGGCAAATCCCAGAAAATACTCCTCTTGTGCCAATTATGTACGTTGCCACAACCATCAACTGGATGATGCCCCTTACCACCACAATCAACGGTCCTCTCTGCACTAAAATCTCTAAACGGAGTCAACAAATAGTCTCCATCTAACTCAGGAGGTGGATCATCAAATACTTTTCGGTTCTTCCTAAACAATGTGGTGCTACGACGATAAGGATGATCGCTAGGTAGGAATCGCCTATGACAGTCAAACCAAGAGGTTTTGCGTTCGTGCTTCAATTGGAACGCATCAGTGTTATCTTGACAGTACGGGCACGATAACCTTTCATGAGTTGTCTATATGCTGGAAAATCGCTAATGGTCCACATAAGTACCGACCGCATGATGAAATTCTGCTGACAAGAAACATCAAACGCCTCAACACCTTGGTCCCATAACATTCGCAGCTCATAAATCAATGGCTGCAAAAACACATCGAGTGATATCTTCGGATGCTCTGGTCCAGGAACGAGAATGCTAAGGAACAAGAACTCCCTTCGCATGCACAAAGATGGCGGCAAATTGTAAGGTGTTACAATTACTGGCCATAACGAATATTGCCTGCCGTGCTTCCCAAAAGGGTTGAAACCATCAGTACATAATCCAAGGTATACGTTCCTCGCCTCATACGCAAAGCTGGGATACATAGATTGAAAATGTTTCCATGCTCCTGCGTCTGACGGATGGGCAATTTCTCCATCCGTTGTATGCTCTGCATGCCATCTCATTGATCCCGCTGTGCGCTCTGACTGATATAACCTCTTCAATCTCTCTGTTAACGGTAAATACCACATCCGTTTATATGGCACTGACACTCTTCCACATGTTTCCTTATACCAAGGTTTGCGACAAAAACGGCATGACGAACGGTCTGCGTCCTCTCTCCAGTAGAGCATACAATTGTCGATGCATACATCTATCATCTGATACGGCAATCCTAGCCCAGCAACAAGTTTCTGTATCTCATAGTATGATGCCGGTGCAAGATTATCTTCTGGCAAAATGTCTTTCACAAAATCAACGATTCCATCCACGCATTCCTCACTCAAATTGAAATCCGTCTTTATACCCATCATCCTAGTTGCAGCTGATAAAGGGGAATGTTCACATCTACACCCATCATATAAAGGATTTTTAGCAGCGTCTAACAAATCAAAGAATTTTCGAGTTTTTGCGTTAGGTTCTTCCCCTCTATCTCCATACTCAGCAACCGATGGCATACTTTCACGGAATTCATCGTTCACCATCTGAATGTGACCTACAGTAATTTCTACTTTCATTGCAGGTTCTTCTAAGCTAGCGCTATCCACAATATACTGTTCACTAGTACTAGCATAATTATCAACCATTGTATCATTTTCTCCATGATAATACCAAATCTTGTAACCCGGCACAAACCCATGACAATAAAGGTGTGACCATACTTCATCTATCACGATTAATCTACGATTCCGACAATTCGTACAAGGGCATTAGATTTTACCGGTTTTTTTCCCTTTCTTCTGCTTAGCCGCAAATGCCATGAATTCCTGCAGACATTCTCTGAATTCTTCTGTAACTAGGCCAGTGTCCGGAATTTGATGAGGCTTGTCCATCCATGATCGAAAATAATTATAAGGATCTGAAGAAGACATTTTTGTAAAGAATTGTAGATGAGAGGTTTTTTTTTGTGATTGTAAAATGAGAGGATGAATACGTTTTTATAAGGAAATTGTTAGCGTTTTCCGACGGATTTCTGACGGATTTTTGACGGATTTAACGGCTATATTCAAACGGCTATGTAACGTATATATTATTTCAAACGCTACAATCCGTCGGAAATCCGTCGGACATCCGTCGGAAATCCGTCGGAATGTATCCGACGGATGATAGTCGTCGGAAATCCGTCAGCAACATCAAACGGCTATTTCATCTATCGAAAATCCGTCGGTATTTGTCCGACGGATTATTGGCGTCGGAAATCCGTCGGAAATTTCTGACGGATTTATAGCCGTCGGAAATTCCGTCGGAAAACACCATGTTTTCTTGTAGTGTTAGGTGGTTGAAATGTAAGTCTTTTGTGAAATGAATCAATCGATGATTCTTAGAACATAATTAGAAAAAGTGTTGTATAAACATTTAAAAATGTAGAAATTTCTTAAAGTTTTTACCACTTTGAATATGTAGGAATTTATAGAAAGAAACACACACATCAGCTAAATAAAAAAGAAATTCTAATAATATCTTCGTACAAGTTTTCAATTAATACTTAAGGATTGTCTTTAGCTGAACACATCGAATGTGTAAACACGCAGTTTAAACTAATTAGTAGAGCAGTCTACAAAATTGCCGAGAAATTTCCTTCGGTAGCTTTGAACAATAATATTGACATACGACGCATAAATAAAATATCTTAACATTTGATAGAGACTTGTAGGAACGTAAAGATACACACGTGTTGCTCATGCAATGCAAACAATAAGAGGTTCTAGAATATTCTTGTTGGTTTTATAATTATAGCAAACAAGACCAAGTCGTTAGCTTCTTTCATTATCAATCGTCCACTTGTCCAATTCTCACATCAACCAATCATTCTATCTCTCTCTCTATATATATCTTTGAACAATTCAACATTTCTTCAACCCAAAACGTAATATTTTGAATTATTTCTGCAATTTCTAATCTATCGATCGAATATGTGTTTCTTTGATAATCGGTGCGATCGAAATCTGACGGTGGTGAAGATGGATGTGGCGTGGTGGATGGAGGCGGCTCCTCCGCGGATAATTTCCCCAGAGAAGCCATCGACTTCTCCGATTCTTGAGACGATTTTGGAAGGACGAGAGGCCGAAGAAGACGATCAAGAACATGATAACCAAGACGTTTGATGATCATTTTATAAATATTTGGCCAGGTAGATTTTTTGTTGTTATTTTTCTATAAATGTATAAGATGAGATTTTGTATATTTATAATCATATCTCATGATAAATAGTTCTTAATTTATGGAACTCTCACGTCTTGTAGTTCGATGATCAGTTCCTAATATCACACATGCATGTCTATGTTCAATAATCAATATCTATATAGTTTCCAACCGAACCGGGACCGTATAAGGAACGATCGCAATATTCATTTCTCATACAAACAAAATAAAGAAAAGAAAATACTGAAGAATGCCATGGAAGCTTTCCAATCAAAATTTCGATAGATTTTCATAAAAAACCGAACCACAAACCAGTAATCAAAATCTTGACAGTCTAACCAAAAATAAAACCGGAAAGTAGAGTCACACCGCGAATTCTCTGTTAGGCGAGATGATTTACAAACCACAAGAATAACATCCCATAACGCGTTCTTATTTGTCGCACGTGGTATTTATGTTTCACGTCTAGATAGACGCGCCTCTGATTAAATTAAAAAAAATGAGTGACGCGTAAACTGCTTAATTTTCAGACACGTGCGGCGTGCCAATATCAAAAAGATAAAATTATATATTCTTGTGGTTTGTAAATCATCTCGCCTAACAGAGAATTCGCGGTGTGACTCTACTTTCCGGTTTTATTTTTGGTTAGACTGTCAAGATTTTGATTGGTCTAAAAATTGGGTGTTTAAAGTATTATTTAATTGAGTTTTGTGTTTTAAGACACTTTCAGTTAAATCCGGTACATTGCAGACACCCAAATTTGGGTGTCTAAAAAAAAATTATTTTATTTTATTAGAAAATTTATTAAACATAAAAAAACATTTGAAACATAAAAAAGGTTAACAAAATTTGAAAGATAGATGACAAAAAAAAAATTTAAAACATAATTTTCCAAATCATAAACGGAAAAGGAACGGTGAGTTTTAATCTTGATGTTGTTGCTTTTGCCATATATGCTCAATCAAATCCTTCTTCAGATCTTCATGTTTCTTTTTATCACGAATTTGAGTTCGAGCGGCCAGCATTTGGAGGGGACATTTGTATGCATATGAGTAGAAAACGTTAAATCTACATGTGAACTTCCTTCTCCTTGTACGAACTCTGATACATCATACTGAGTGTATGCAGCTCGTTCGTTTTCTACTATCATGTTGTGGAGTATAACACAAGCTCTCATAATGTTTCCTATTTTTGTCTTATCCCAAAAAAGAGCTGGGTTTTTAACAATGGCAAATCGAGTTTGCAAAACGCCGAAAGCACGCTCGACATCTTTTCGGACACCTTCTTGACGTTCAGCAAATAAACATGCTTTTGGATCTTGTGGTAGTGGAATAGATTGGAAAAAAGTTGCCCATTTTGGATAAATACCATCTGTTAGATAGTAAGCCAAATGGTACTCATTTCTGTTAACAGAGAAACGCACTTTTGGAGCTTTACCTTCAATTATATCATTGAAAACTGGTGAGCGGTCAAGAATATTAATATCGTTTAAGGTACCTGGACCGCCAAAAAATGTGTGCCATATCCACAGATCATAGGAAGCAACAACCTCTAAAACAATTGTCGGTTTTCCATGTCCACGTGAATATTGCCCTTTCCAAGCGGTAGGGCAATTTTTCCACTCCAAATGCATACAATCAATACTTCCTATCATCCCGGGAAATCCCTGTGCCTCTCCGATATAAAGTAATCGTTGAAGATCATCTGGTGTGGGTCTTCTTAGGTATTCATCTCCGAACAAAGATATAATTCCTTCGACAAATTTGTTTAAGCATTGAAGAGCAGTACTTGCACCGAGCCGGAGGTATTCGTCGACTTGGTCAGCCGCAGAACCATATGCCAGGAGACGAATTGCGGCTGTACACTTTTGAAGTGGAGAGAGACCAAGCCTTCCAGTACCATCTTTCTTTTGTCGAAAGAATGAAAATTCATTTGAGAGTCGGTCGACGATATGCATGAACAATTGTTTGTTCATTCTAAAACGGCGTCGGAATAAATTAGGCGGGTAAGTTGGTTGGTCACTGAAATAGTCGTTCCATAACTGCACGTGTCCCTCTTCGTGATCTCTGTTGATATAGACTCGTTTTTTCTTGGGTTTGGTTGCTTCTTCAAGGTCATCAAATTCATTTAACAAATTATCGAATTCTTGTTCGATAAATTCATCAAGTTCTTCATCGAGTTGTCGTGAGAAGAAATCATTGGAAGATGATGCCATATTTGTGAGAAATCTTGTGGAAAAATACGATTTGGTCGGTGGAAGATATTTGGATAGGGTTTAGGGAAAGAGATTTTGCCTTTGTAAAAGAAGAGAAAGCAATTTGAAGTTACAATTAATTCTTTGTTACAAAGAGATCTGGCTTTTGTAAAAGAAGAGAAAGCAAGAGAAAGCAATTTGAAGAGAAAGAGATTTGGCTCGTATAAATAATGAAGTTACAAATAATTCTTTGTTACAAAGAGATCTGGCTTTTGTAAAAGAAGAGAAAGCAAGAGAAATCAATTTGAAGAGAACGAGATTTGGCTCGTATAAATAATGAAGTTACAAATAATTCTTTGTTACAAAGAGATCTGGCTTTTGTAAAAGAAGAGAAAGCAATTTGAAGAGAAAGAGATTTGGCTCGTATAAATAATGAAGTTACAAATAATTCTTTGTTACAAAGAAATCTGGCTTTTGTAAAAGAAGAGAAAGCAAGAGAAAGCAATTTGAAGAGAAAGAGATTTGGCTCGTATAAATAATGAAGTTACATATAATTCTTTGTTACAATGTGACAAAACTAAATGAAAAAAAACAAATGAAAAAAAGAAAACACGACTGCCGACACAAACAACACAAACAGTCTAACTTGTGAAGGAAGAAGACAAGTACATGTGAAGCATGAAGACAACAACTTCTGCTGCTTGTTGTGTTTGTGACCTGCATGTGAACAAACACAAATTATTTCAACTTATCTGTTGCTTCCTTCACTTTCTTGTTCTGCCCACAGTCTTCTTAGCAACTGCTCCGGTGTTAGGTCTCCTTCAACCTCAGCATCATGTACAAGACAAAAAGACAGAGCAAACACAATTTAAGAATTTCGGAAACACAACTTCCAATTTCAGAAAGAAAAACATAATTTAAACAAACAACCTAATTCATTCATTTCATACAATAGTTAAGGAAGTACATTAACTGATTTAATACAGGAGGTTATACATACTTTCATACAATAGTTCATAGAAGCGTACACACAAGGTTTCATACAAGAGTTCAAATTAGCATAAATCAAGGTTTTGACAACATGTCAGTTATGAGCTTGTTCTTCAGAGCTATTTCTAAGTCTGACAGTTGATCAGTTCTGGCAAGAAGACACTCTAACATGTTAGTTTCACTCTGCTTTGCTTTGATGGCTGCATCCTTTTGTTTAATCTCCCATACGGTTTTAATGGTCTCAAGCTTTTTGGCATGTTCTAGTTCAATGACTGTGTTGGTCAGTGACCTTTTCAGTTTTCCCTTTGCTGCTTTAACACCGGGAGGTCTAACCTCAACCGATTGTCCAACACCATCCTCTACATTGTTCACAGATTGTGAACTATCAGATTGGGCACCACCATCTGATGTCTTCCTTCTTTTTGAACTGCCACCACCTACACCTTTACTACTACTGATTTGACACCACTTCTGCTCATTCTTCAGCTCCTCCCATGCATGCTCAAGCATGAATTTGACCTTGTAGTCTTAAAAGAATATTTCATGAGCCAGCTTTAAATAATCTTTCGGACCAAAGCCACTTTTGGGAGGAGAGGTTGCAGCCGCATAGGCTCCACAAAACTTGGAGACTTGATCATTGATCTTCCTCCACCTCTGCTTACAGTGATTGGACTCCCTCTTCTCATCAGCTGGAATGGTAGGACTAGCATTGTACGAAGCTGCTATGCGATTCCAAAAGGCACTAGTCTTTTGCTCATTTGAAACTATACTGTCCTTGCTGGTGTTTAACCAGGAACTGATCAGGACAAGATCTTCTGATTTACTCCATCTCTTTCTCTCTTTACGATCCTCTTGATCATCACCACCTGGATCATCAGCACCACCTGGATCATCAGCTGGCTCACTACTAAAAAGTGGAATGTCTGATGATCTAACAGGTGTAGGTTGGGAAAAAGAAAATAGATTGCTTTCAGGATATTGGCTATCTTGTTGACTATTTAAAAGGTCCATAAAATTGGAGCTTTGACTATATGGATTAGGAGAATCCATAACCTAGGTATGAGAGTTAAGAAATAGAAGAGGAGACAGAAGAAGGATACTGGTTTTAGAGAAGGAATCAAACAGAAGAGGTTGAAGAAAGATGAGAAGTGAATTTTTGTGTTTCCGGATGTATATTTATTATATAGGAAGAGGTTGAAGATGTTTAATGTGTTTAACCACTCAACATGAATTTTTTAATCTGTATTTGTGTAAAGCCATTTTCATCTGTATTTTTAACCATTCAATGACATGTGTACTCTTTAACCTAATCTCTAACTTACCATTAAACACAATCAAGCATCAGAAATCAACCGATCAACTGAGAAATCAACTAATGTAGACAGTTTTTTTAAGCATTGATCACAATTTCCATCATAAGTTTTCTAAGCATTGATTACAATTTCCATCAGAAGTTTTTTTAAACATTGATTACTGTGATGTAGACTGTGATCTACCACTAAACATGCATTTATTATCAGTTATCAGAATTTCTGATTTCATTTCTGATTTAGTTTCTATCAAATGAAATGAAATCAGAAATGAAATGCAATTCGGATTAGAGGAAATCACAAAACACATATTAGAATTTATGAAGAAAAAGTGTGTAATCAATAGTAGACCTAAATCAAAAACTATCAGAACATTTGAATTTCTGTTTCAATTGATACACGAATGAATCTATAACTATCAAACATCACTCAGTTTCTATCAATTTAGCTGTGCAATAAAGAAATCAGGAGAAATTTTTACCTTATGCCAGAGAAGAACCATATGATGGTCATGCCTTGTTGCTTTTTCAATCTCTGCTTCAATCTTCTTCTCTCCAGTTACCACCTCAAATCAGATGCGAACAAAACACATATTAGAGGAAATCACAAATCCGAATTTTAGTCCAGGAATGAAACAAGAATTTCAGTGTCAAGTAAAATTAAATCACATCCGAGGAACCCTAATTTCAACCTCTTAATCAATCGTAAATGCAATTATATGTCTCCAATACACAAGAACTAATTACGCATATCTCAAATCCCAATTTCGAAAAACCCTAATTTGGAAATCAAATCCGATTATGATTTAATACAAACCCTAAATGATCTATCAAAGAAGAGAAGGATTTAGGGTTTGTCGATTCGAACCTTTCATAACGGAGAAGAGATGATGAACCGAATGATTGCACATCACCAAATATCCGGTTGATTTCAGAACTCTCCGAATCTGACCTAGAAACTTTGACAACCGAAAAACCACCAACACTCAGGCAATTCCCGAGTCATTTCTCCACTCAATTCGTCGTTCAACGACGATTCCACAGAGAAATCTCGAATCGCCGTTTAATCTCTTTCGGAGAAAACAAAGATAGAAAGAGAGAGAGAAGAAGAAGAAACTCTTTTGCGAACACGGGGAATTTTTTCCCTTTCCCTTTTTTTTTTTTTCCTTCCACCAATCATAAACAAGCACATCACCGGGTCTTAAGTCAAAAATCAGATCCAATTTTAGACCCCAAAAACACATTTTAGACACCCAAAACATGATTTAAAATCTTAATTAATCTTTGGACACTCTTGCAAGATCCCTCAAGATCTGCATTGAACATGGTCTTAAAGTTGAATTTTTAGATACCCTAAACCTTGAATATTTTCTGCACTCATCACCCTGTTTTATTTACTAAAAAACTCGCGGGTTTAAAATGGGCGGATCATGTTTTATAATTTACTCTATCGGGTTTAGGTGCCTGTGATTTTTTTTTTACTCAATAAAATGTCTTAAAAACGACGTCGTGTTTTGCTCTATGTTTAAACCATGTCGTTTTACTCCATCATTCCCAAATGAAATCATCAAAAACCCTAATCCGACAAAACTGCGACAAAGGTTTTCCCGTGATACTTTGGGGGTTTTCCGGCGAAGTGATTTGTGGGTTTTCGGGTGAAGAAGGTTTTTGAGTTTTACGGCAATAAAGGATTCGAGGGATTCTCTCAAAATTTCGGTGAGTGTTTGTGTCTAGCTTTCATAGTTTCGTTCTTTGTGCAGTTGATGATAGCTATAGTTTCGTGGATCTCACTTTGAAAGTTCGGTTGAGTTTATGGTCACTTCTGAGAATTATTGTACGTTTCTACAATAATATTCTTTTGTTTGATCCATCGGGGTGATTATTAGGTTTAAATTTTGTGTTACGGGATTTCGGAGCACAGGTTTTGAAGACAATCGATTTTTTATTTGCTCACTAATTGACTAATTGTTAGTTTCTCTTATCTAATTTCTCAATTCCCCACTCTCTTTTTTAAGTGATAAGTAATAGATATCATTGGGTTGATTTGTTGTGGGTTTTGATGGTAACAGAAGGTCTGGTTTTCATGATCGAAAGAAGAAAACCAGTTTATGTTTTCTCGTACAATTTTTATTTTTAGTGAATTTGATTTTTCATTTTTAACTGTTAAGATATTAAGACGGTATAAATTTCCAGCTAAAATTATAATAACGTTTGTAGTCATTGTAATTTATTTTGCAAAATACTAGGGATGTTGTATTGGGTAAAATAACCATAACCGACCCGAATCCGAAATGAGCCCGCCCACTGGAAGCCCTGAACAAAAAATCACTATAGGGTTTTATTGTTGCATAGTGTAACCTGAAACAAACCCGCAGGTTTAGGGTTTACCCGCGGGTACCCGAACTTTTTTTTTTACTTTTTATTTTTTTTTCTTTGTATTTTGCAAAATAAATAACAATGACTACAAACGTTATTTATAATTTTATTTAAATATCTTCAAATGTTTATTTCTTCTTGTGTGTATAATAACTGGAAAGATGGACTTTGAGAATTGAGATTAACAAAAAGAAGAAGTTAAATATTCATTTAATATGGATTTATTTTATTTTTTTCCGGCAACATTTGATACGGATTTTACTAAACCAAACTAAAAACAACGAACTACAGTAATACATCAAATTAAAACCGACTTAATACTGATAAATTGAAATCAAACTGAATTTTTTTCAGCCAACTGAAATTGTTTAGTTTATAGTTTTCCTATTAAGTGATTAAAACGATATCGAACCGGAACTTTTTCCAAATCGAATCAAACCGAACAGATAAAAAGATTGGTTATAGAATCTGACAGCCTAATAAACCGAATGCCTACGGCATCAGATTTGAAGTGGGTCACCAGTTTACTTTTGAAAAGGCAAAAAGAGAGTAAAACTTTTAAAAAGGATCAAGAAGACAAGAACTACGACAAATGTATAAAGAATCTCCGTGGAAGCTTTCGAGGACACAGTTATGACGAAAGGCAGAATCTCTCAACATTGTCCTCTTCAAAATAAGATTCCCATCTAAACGGGACAATGATCACATTCACAGTTCACCGCAATTTCAAACCAGTGATAACCAGACCGATAATACACCATTCAACTATGACAGATTAATATGTCATTCAACCTGTAACATTTGACAATCGAGTATCCACACCTTTGGTGATAATCGCAGAACGCTTCTCTGTATTTGCCCATCATGTCATCGGACTTTCTTGACCGATCGTGTTCGCTTCTCTTTCCTTCCTTATGTACTGCAAAGGCTTGCGATCCACTCGAATGACTCCTATCTCTGTAATCCTTTTTCTCCCCTCGTGAACTGGTCGGGGTTGTTGCGATGAAGTCTTGGAGCTCTTGTATCGTTCGGCGAGCGCCATAAGCTCCTCCTCGACGGTAGCAAAACATGTACCTCGGTGGAGTGCATCATTGATTGTTACCAGAGTGTTCACCGTAATATCATCTTTGAATTTCGATTCATGCCACAATCCCATTTTTAAGGCTGCCAAGGCCGTCTAATCATGCACTACTGGCATCCTAGCGATTACCTCTTTGAACTTGGTAAGGTATGGCAAGAGTGAGTCTCGAGGTCCTTGTGATAAGGTCCATAGTTCTGCCCCTGAGGCCGAGTATTGCTTCAGGAAACTAACCGGGAGCTGCGAGAAATTGTCAATTGACCTTTCTCCTAGACGAGAGAACCAATTGAGGGTGGGTCCAACGAGGTGCTCTGCAAAAAGTTTGCACAACCCTGCATCTTTTTCCGCTTCACTGAATTGAGCTCTCCCACCGGCGATTCTGAATGCTGTCAAATGTGACTTGGGATCTGTCTTTACTATTCCCGTTGCCATCAAGCGGGATGGTATGTGTTGGTGACACATTTTGGGTCACCGAAATTGGTGGAACACCAAGCGGAGACCGCGTTGGTGGAGCACATGGTGGTGGAACTTGCATCCTCACCACCTCTGAGCGAAGCTCATTCAAGGATTGGGCCAAAACCGTTTGATCCGAAACAACTTTTTCAAGCGTTTGGGTCACAGTGGATATTGCCCCTTGGAAGACCGTGGTAAAATCACTGGTGACCTTTTCTACGACTTCTCGCACGACTACGTGCTCTTCCATGGTGGTTCTTCTGCGCAGGAAATAAGAAAAACTTAGATAGATTCGATGAAGCTGAATGCTTTTGTTTTCATTTTACAAACGCTTAAAAGGTTCTTACTACACTTGATAGCTAACAAAAGACTTAGAATAAAAACCCTGAGATTAAGTAACTAATGTGATGTGACAGAGAGAGAGAGATTTAAGTAACTAATGTGATAGAGAGAGATTAAGTAACTAAGTAATGCAAAGAAAAGAACAATAGTTACAGACGCTTGTAGAGGACAATGGTTACAGACGCAAAGAAAACATACGTTCAAGAAACAGGCAAGAGAAAAAAAATTCTTCGTTGGTAAACAGGTCCAAGAGCATCTTCAAATATAGGAGTCAATCGTTGGTAAACAGTATCCAATGCTTCCGCCAGTCTCTCCAACATTTTTGGCAGAGGACGAACAAAAGCATGATCATAATAACCCATTCTCTCCTCATTGACAAGATCATCCATATACATCTTAATCTCCATAAAGATGTATTCCAGTTTGTTTTGCTCCTCTCTGAGAATAACCCGACTACCAGGATTATAGCAATAATGAATTGCTAGTAACTTGCGAACTTCAATAATCCTGACCAACTGACGATTTAAAAAGTTGGTTAGTAATCAATAGTCTAAAAGAGTCATTCAAAATACTGACAAACTTCAAAAATTGGTCTAAAAGACAGAAAGCGTTTTACCTTTCGTATGGAAGTAGAAAACCATATATCACGGTCCAAACTGAGTTGATATATCTTCTCTCTCAACTAAAGAAAAGTCAAAACTTGTTGTTTGTGAAAAGAACAAAACATATGAAAACAAAAAAACAAATTATAGCGAATTCTAGAGTACTTGATCTAGATATTCCAAATGAGAAAGGCATCTCGGAATATCATACTCGGGCTTGGGTCCAAGTACTTCTTCGTTTGGGCAAGTTAAGGTAGTGTGGTTGGCAAAACTCCAGGTATCCAAACAATTCCTACAACAAAAATGAATTAGTTAATTGACTTTATAATAAGATTTCCATATCACATAGAATATATTGATACTTACCAACAAAACTCATGTCTACAACCTCGAATTGTACATGTCATGTGCTTGCATCCACCGTCCTTCTTGTATAAGTATCCACACCGTGGACAGGCTTTGCTGTCGCTAGCAAGATCTATGGTTCTCTAGAGATCCGTGTCTCTACATAGAGCTGGCAAGTGTGGAGGATGCAAACACTTGACCCAAAAAAAAAAAACAATTAGTTAGTAAAAAAAGTAATAATAAATCATACTTAATATCGACACATAGACATGGAAAATCAATTTCTTTACCTGAGAACAGAATCGTGTTTGGCAAGAAGGACAAACTGTGTTATATCTGTCATACAAAGAATCAATAGCTTCATTCTCAAAAAAAAATTTGCGCTGACAAGGAGACGCCTTAAGCTGCAAAAAAAAAAAAAACCAATCAGATTTATCTTGAAAGAATTATGTTTATAAAAACATAACTATGAGCTATAACACGAAAGTGATGCCAAACCTTATTGTCAATAAGGTAAGAGCTAAGGATAATTGACTTATACTTCTCCCTAGCATCCGCAGTGAGCAATTCTCCCCAAGAATGCTGGATGTGACACTCAGTATGATTGATGCACCTTAATTTTTTGGCTCCTTTATTTAGCTCACTACTGAGCCATGAATTCAGATGAGTTGAATAGGCATGACCGCATTTGGGATGTTCTCCTTCTTCAACAAGTTCATCTGAAGCAAGTTGACAGACAATACAAGCTCTTCTAGTAGAGGGAACTGGACTTATACCAATAAGTTGACAGACGTCTTGTCTCGAATCATGCCATTTTCCCGTATAGCTCTTGCTTCATCCCTAAAAGCAAACATAATATTGTACATTAATCTGATTTCTCGGTGAAGAGGCTAAATACATATGTTTAGCAAGTGCACATACCAATTATAGTGTAAGAGCAATTTCAAAGCTGTATCATGAGCAACTTTGAGCTGTTTAGAGATTCTCAACGTCAAGCGAAACTCAATACCTAGCAATTCGAAATAAAAGTTTTAGTAGATCAAAAGTCCATAGTGTTGAAGAAACAAATTTAAAAACAACATATCGATGTATTGTATCATGATCCAAATATATTTCTGCTATGAGAAGCGCGGATCTTGGTCTAGGCCTAATTTCCTCACACATATTACATGGAGAAGTTTTACATTGGTATGTGATCAGTAGATAAGTTTTTGGTTCTTACATAGAGAATTTATGTGCAAATTTTGAGCATAATCAAATTTCCATAAGAAACAACATGGACTGAAATGGAGTTAAAAAACTTGTGTGGTCATGATAACTCTATTGAAGATTCGAAAATTTTAATATCTTTTTGGTGGCAAGATTTGATGCAACATATATTTAGGACAATTATTAATTGTTTCTATTTTAATTATTTTATCTATATTTAGATAGTTATCTTATATTAAATGGGTTTAACAGTGTGTGATAGAGGAGAAGAGAAAGAAAGAGAAATAGAGATTACTTGGAATCTATGTATTTGAGAGTAAGTGACATAGGAGAGACCGAGCAAAGATAAAAAAGTAGTATGATAGAGAGAAAAAAATATAATTGGACGCTTAGTATTTGAGGGTGTGTGATAAAAGAGGAGACCGAGTGTGTGTGAGTGGTTTTTATAAGCATAAGAATTTGTTATAAGATTTTTGATTTTTGAATTTTTTTTTTTGGTTGGCCAACCTCATGCTCCAACACAGGAGGTTGTTTATATATCTCATGTATATATGGTAGATACTATGAGTTTTATATGTCATCGGATGCTTCATCATCCATTCCACAATTCATGTGCAAGGAAACCAACCTATAAGTTCGAGCAGGGGGCTCAACCTTGTTCTTCAGATTCTAGAGTCAGACTTTATTTTCAACGCTTTGAGAAAACAAATAAACCCTCGTTTTAAAACATCTCTTGTAAAAAAATTGATAATTCATTTAAACTCTCTTGTTCGTCGTTGGTCCACAAAGTTTAAAGTTAAAACGTCAAGAGACAAAATCACTTACCATGGGAAATAAAGGAACCATTAATCATTTTATAAAGATAAGAAAACACGATGTCTCAATTTAACAATGACATAATACAACATAAAAACAAACATACATAGACGCTCGTATAAGGGATTTTAGGTTAAAACTGCGGAGAGCGAATCGGCGAGGGAGACAATGGTGGACGGTGAAACTCCACGACTTCCAGACAAATACCATTTCTGCATCATCCCCACCACATTCACATTCGCGACCATCAATTTCTCCTCTTCTTTACCTTCCGTCTCAAACCCGATCTTTCACCAATCAAATAAATAAAAACAATTATTCTAGGCCTCGTTTGCTTTATATACATTACCAATTAATTACGTTTTAAAAGGTGTTTTTTCTTTACAAATGATCTACTATATATTTCAAACAAATTCATTAGTTAATCGCTAAGCGCAAACATGGTTTCTCTGTCCACTTGTTTTTTAATTTATAAATTCGAAATAATAGACTTTACAGACTCTAGATATCTATACCTCGCAAATGCCATCTTTGGCTGAGAAATGATAAGTGATGATGGAATGAGTTTTGAAGTACTTAGTCTGGAAAAAGCCAACGACTTTCTCGAGCTCGGTTTCTTCTTCTTCCTCGTACTTATCCTCCGCAGCCAAACGATCTCTCACAACATTCTCTAGCTGTTGTTGAATTCTTCATTTATTTCCTTTATCACCACCACTCTTATAACCTTCTCCACCTTCGCTGCAATATATAATAATAACCGGACCAAAACAAAATAAACCGGTTCATTTTCGTTTGACTCACACTAAACCGAATAAATTGATTAAACCGAAGTATACCAGAATAGTAAGTACTTACTTCCATTGGCATCACAAACCCAAAATATTAA
>PKMM01024151.1:0-77103 GCA_002933915.1 Eutrema heterophyllum
ATTAATTATAGGAAATTTTGGATAATGATTTTAGAAATTTAAGAAAGTTTTGAAAAAATCTAGCTGACTGTGTGTTTAGGCCATAACCAATTATTGTAATAGGTAAAAGTTAAAAGTCGACGATAGGCCCAAATATTGGCCCATATGGATTCGAGAGTCCACGTATACCTATTTTACCCTTTTCTTCTCGAGTAATTTGGTTTTTCTCCGAGTTCGAAATTTATGAGAATTTTCCCCTTTTTTTTAGCTGTGTTTTCTAGAGAGAGAGAGGGAAGCGAAGAGAGGAAACCAAATTAGGGCAAAAATTGCGTGCGATTTTTTTGTCTTCACTTGCGTCTGATGAGTTTCACCTTTCTTCCTCGTGTTTCTCTTTGATTTGCGGCTTCTCTCGAACGAATTAGGGTTCTTTTAATCTGATGAAGGACCCGTCACCGAAGAGGAAGGTGGTTGTACGGCACTTGCCGCCTTCTCTTTCTCAGTCCGATCTCTTATCCCAAATCGAGCCTCGTTTCGCTGATCGTTACAACTGGTTTTCCTTTCGTCCTGGGAAGTCCAGGTAAAAGGCTCTATTTTCATTGTTTCATTTTGTTTACATGATGTCTCTTCTCGTCGGGTCTTGAATTTGATTCATGGGTTTTTTACTTTCTGGGTACTGCTTACATGATATTCTAGGAATTGTTGCTTAATTTTAGGGTTTCTGTTAATTGAGGAAGATGATCGATTTATTTCAGGGGGATAAGGTTTGACCCGTATTACTATTAATCAATAGTCTCTGATTATGTTGAAGATTCTCGTCTCTCTCCGTTGTTAAGCCTTCTTTATACAGAACTATACTCAGTATGAGTTTTAGTGTCCCTTCGATGATGTGTGCCTGCGCTTGAAGTGATGTGTGTCTTTTCTTTTTCTGTTTCCTCAGCTATAAAAATCAGAAGTTTTCACGGGCCTACGTAGGTTTCAAGGCACCAGAAGATGTTTATGAGTTCGCTGCATTTTTCAACGGGCATGTGTTTGTTAATGAAAAGGGTACTTGACTTTTAATCCGGCTTTCGTCTGACTGCATGTGATTCTAGTATTGCATATGTAATCGGGTTGTTTTCGGAGATGTGATTATGTGGTTTCTATCTGTTAGGTGCTCAGTTCAAGGCCGTAGTTGAATATGCGCCTTCACAGCGTGTGCCGAAACCATGTGACAAGAAAGATCCTCGTGAAGGGTCTATTAGTAAAGACCCTGATTATCTGGAATTCCTTAAGCTAATTGCTCAACCTGTCGAGAATCTCCCCAGTGCTGAAATCCAGTTGGAAAGAAGAGAAGCTGAGCAATCTGGTTTGTCTTTCAAAAACTATATCTATTTGCAATCATTTCACCAAATCTCTGTCTGACCAGGTTGGTTATTCTCTCATGAATTAATGGAATGTACTAATAAAAATCACTTTTTAGGCTCTTCAAAACCGGCTCCCATTGTTACCCCTCTTATGGAATTCATACGTCAAAAACGTGCTACTGTGACTGGATCCCAGGTACATTATGTTCACGTTATTCCTTTTCCACTTAGTTTACCTAATAGAAAATCAGAGCTTTCCTGTGATGATATCTTTGTAATTTATCCATTCCGAAATGGAACTTCTATTGTTGATCTTTGGTTTCTGCTTAAGCAACAGGGCATATTAGATGTTCGAAGAGGAGGTAGAAGAGCCAGAGCAGTCTCTGCAAACAAGCCAAGTTCAAGGCCCTCGAAACGAAACTCTGAAAAGAAAAAGGTGCGTCTCTGACTTTTTAGGGGTGAATAGTCAGCGTAGCCTTTCATTTTACTGGTATGTTACCTTCTTATGGAGAACATGTGTCCATTTTAATTTTTTTACTTTTCTTAACAGTATGTGGAAAAAGACAGTTCAAAAAGCCTTCTTCGGAAGGCTACATCAGACATTGGCAGCTCCAAGCAAGATTTTCATCAGCCAAATTCAAGTGGAAAGGACATACCAGTAACTGAAACTGCTAATCAATCAACAGCTATAGGTATTCCTAACTAGCTAATAACGTATTTCCCCTATTCATAAAAGGCCCACTGTCTTTCTAATTTATGTTTCTAATCTACACAAACTGCAGCCTCTGTCATGGATAGCTCTCTCCCAGGGATTGCATTGACTATGGATTCTGGGAAGAAAAAGATTTTGCTCCTGAAATCGAAAGACCGAGACAATCCTGGTGTAAGCTATTGGCCCCTTAAGAAAGTTTTGCAGAACAAAACCTTGATTTCTTTTTCATCTAGTAATTTGATAGTGGAAGACATAATCATAAGTCATGTACAGCTTCTCATTTGTCAATGGGTGTTAAAATGGCTTTTCAGAATCCTCCACCACAACCGGAACAGCAGATAGAAACTATTCTTTCCGGAAGCTCCTCGGCTTCAAGACAGAATCAGAAGAGTGATCTTGGTGGGAGGTTGATCAAGGGAATACTTCAGAAAAATGAGCTGCGACCAAGCCAGTCTTCATCTTTTGTCCAGCCTGAGCAAAGAGTGGAACCCTCAGAAGCGGAAAACTTCAAGCGACCTCCTCGGCCAGCCAACACTCGAGCAGGTTATAAGGGAGTAGGATTTTAGTCAAAATGTTAGCTTCCCAAGTTAGGCTGATAATTTAAAATACAGATGGTAAATGTGCAGGGAAAGACTATCATGTTTCTGGTACCAACAGTGAGAAGCAAGAGAGGCGTACAAGAAACAAGGACAGACCTGATCGCGTTGTGTGGGCTCCTCTTCGTCGTGGTGATGGGTCCCATATCAGCGAGGATCAACCGTCATCTTCAGCAGGTTCTGTTCCTTTGTTGACCAATACTTAATTAGTTTAAGTTTTATGGTAGTGGTCCATGACATCCCAACTCATCTTGTATATGATCTTACAGCAAACAATGGAGAAGTGAAAGAAAGGACATTATTGCAAAGATCTGGAGAAGTGGTGAACTCCTCTGGTGGACACTCTCTTGAGAATGGTTAGTTCATTTTTAGTTGGAGAATGTATAATGTGTCATTATATGAATCAAGAAAAGTGATGTTGGTTCTGCTAAAACTTCTGACTCTATCCAGGTTCTGCTAGACATTCTAGTCGCCGTGTTGGAGCTCGCAATAGAAAAGAAGACGGGTTTGTGATGACTGGTGAGGGTAAATCATCTCGGAGAGGAGGTGGTGGTGGTGGTGGTGGTCCCAATCCACAGGAGGCAAGCCAAACCAAAGCCTTTTTTTACTTCGCCCTATATAATATGCTCTTATAACCATGTTTAAAAGACTCATTTTTACTGTATTGCAGAAGCAAATGTGGATCCAGAAATCATCATCGGGTACTTGATATATTCACTTAACATACGGTAAGCTTTTGCCGCACAACTTACCCTCTATTACTTCCAGTGTTTAACATCAAATTATTGTTTTCTTCATGATCTATTTGATGACTTTGTCAACACAATGTTATGATTGTTCTGACCTTTCAGGCTTTATATATCAGCCGTTCCAATGGATTTTGTCCTTCAACGGGAATCTATAGATCTCAATCGAAATGGGGAGTAACACTATCAACATCACTCGGGTTTTTGGGGACTTTTGGTCCAGCGTCGTAAGTCGTAGTATTGCACATAAAAGAGGCCCTTCTCAAAGTAGGAATCAGATCAAGATTTATGAGTTTGAGACAAGAAAGACTCAGTTGCTACTGCCTTTGAAGGCTCTAGCGGTTCACGGTACCTGCATCCCCCTTTTGGCTTGTGCTTGTTACAGACAAGTGGGTGAGAAGTGAGAACTTACTCCCGAGTCTGAGTAATGAAATAAAGTCAAGTGTATAGGGAAAAGCAGGAAACACTGTCTGGTTTTATTTTGGGTTCCTGAGAGGTCTTGGAACGTAATTGCATGATTTAACCATAATAGTTTGATTACTGTCAAGTAAATTTCTTGCTAAGTAATACTTTTCTTGTGGAAGTCGGTTTTATTTCACCTGATTGTTTTGCATGTCACCAAGATTCCTGGGTTTTTATTTCTTGTGAAATCTCTAATGCATCATAATCGTTATTATCACCTGTATAACGTGTATCTCATAGTGGTGATTGCAAATTACATTAAGAAGAAAGAATATTGAAGAGTCTAAAGCAGAGTGCTTTGGTTGCAAACGGAAAACAAAATACCAAGTTTTCAAGGGATCAAACCACTCTTCTAATGTCGTCTAGCTGTGAACCGATCAACAACATTGTAAAATCTATTCGGTTTTTTGTTCGGTTCAGTTCGACGATGCTGAATCGATATATTCTTTTGATTTTGATATTGCAAATTACGAGATTTTGATTTTGTTTTTTTTTTTTTTTTTTTTTCCTAACAAATATATACCGAACTATATCAAAAATATATTTAAAATCCCAAACCGAATTAACCGAGTGTAACCGGAATTCCTCGAAATTACCCAAATTCAACATAAAACCAGAAACTTCGGTTCAATTCAATTCAGTTTTCAAAAAAAAAAGAACTACCCGATACCCGAACCGTAATTTTCCAAACTGAACTATCCGACTAACCAAATTATCCAAACCGAAAAACCTATACGAACCGAACTCGCAGGCCTTATGTAATAAGTATAATGATAAAAGGTAAGGACATAAATCAAGCCGCTAGAGTCCACGTGAAGGCTTTCTCAAATTTTGAGTTTAAATTTTGTTAGAATAGATGTTGCCTCTCAATATCCTTACAAAATTGGGAGAACTAGTTTTTATATATAAAAAAAAATGTTAAATAGACAGAGACAAAATGTTGAAGTATCCCTTAGATAACAAAATGGAATACATGTCACATGTAATGTTTTATCTACAACGAAATTAGCGCTCTCAATTTGATTCATTACCCGCGGGTCCCGCCTCGTTTAATCTGTCGCGGAGCGGATGCGGTTCGAGAAATTTTCAATTGCAGAAAAGCAGGGCAGGTGCGGATAGAAAAATTTTCATTTGCAAAAAAGTAGGGTGGGTGTGGATCAAGATTTTTAAAATACGGGATGGGTGCGGATAGAGATTTTTTTCCACGGGTCCCGCGGATTACCCGCAATTTTTCTAAAAATTAATAAATATTTATTTACAAAATACTATTAAAATGTTGAAATATTTTGTAATATATATAAATTAATTAATTATTTTTGTTTATTTTTTCAGAAAATTGTGTATTTATGTTTTATCAGATGAAATTTATTTTATTAAATATATTCTTTTTACCTAAAAACATTATAAGTTTTTATTATTATTTAAATATTTGCGGATTACCCGCGGGTACCCGTGAATTCAAGCGGGTTAAGAAATTTATGTTCATGAATCTAGCAAGGCGGGTCGAATCGGTTCAAAAAAAAAAATTTAATCCGTGCAGGACAGGTTTGGTAGGCCTAAACGAAATCCAGTATAGTTTGTTGAAAAAGAAAGGTGTTCTTGCGTGTACGGTCACTTGATAAAAACATAGTTTGTGTACTGGCACTTTTACAAAAACTGAAAAAATAAGTAACATTTAGTGCATTGTACACGCGTTGACTTTCCAGTCATATCCCACTGTGCGAATCAACGGTGTACAATACACGAACCAATAATAAGTAGGGACAAAATTGTTTTTTCCAAAGAAAAAGTTTTACTTTTCAGAATTTAGATTTCAAAATATATTTTGAATCGGATCGGATGCAAATATCTCAAAAAGAAATTCAAAAACTTTATATATTTCCATCAAAGTAAAATGAAAAAAGAAAGAAAGAAAAAACTGAAACACGAAGAGTGTGAAGTGAACTCATCATATCTTAAGACATTGAGAGATACACAGAGCAAATCTCTTACAAATCTACAGTCTCGACAAACTTTGCCTGCTTATGTGTTATGTCCAAATCTGTCTCTATCCTGTGTTTTTTCTTTTCTTCTTGTGGTGGTACAAAAATTCAGAAACAACTGTATTCGCAATTAATGACCGATTGCTTCTTCACCTACTCTCTCTCTCTCTCTCTCTCTCTGTAACTAATAAGCCTATGCGGATCCCATCTAGGGCAAGACTCTAAAAGCTTTTGACTTTCTCGGGAACATGCCATTTTCTCGAGAGTTTTCTTGAATTTCCGTCCTGTGAAACTCGAAATCAGCTTCTGGGTCAAATCTTGATTCTTGATTTGGAAAGATGGGTAACAAGATTATCTCCATGATGAAGAAAGATAGCAAAGATGGATCCAAGAGCAAACGAATGAATCGTTCACAGAGGAAATTGCTTGCCGATGAAGAGATGTTGCATCGACGAGCTCTGTCCATGGCGATTCATCAAGCTCAGCTTTCTCAGAGATTCGATGGATCCATGTCTAGACGGGTCGGGTCTACAAGCACCAGGAAACAACGGACCCTCTCTGATCCGTTTTCTAATGGCAAGCAGGTCTCACTACTGAATCTCACACAATTTGTTAAATCTTTTCTAGAAAAATTCAAAGCTTTTTTTACTCATCCAATCCTTGTTTTTAATATATATATATATATATATATATATGATATAATGATTATTTCGCCTTTTTTGTTCAATAATATTGATTGAAAATAGGTGTTGGACTGTTGGTTTAATGATTGTTGGGAACTTTTTCTATATATATGAGAAGAAAAGGTCATAACAAAAGTGGAGAGGAGAAGATTCTTTGTTACAAAATTAGAAAAGAGATGTTAAAAGTTCTCAAAGATCTCTAACTTACCTGTTGGAAATATTAACTTTATCCAGAAAAGAAATGTTCTATACTGACACTGGGTTGGGACCAGATGATCTAAAAAAACTATGAGTGTCTTTGGCCACACCACAACCTTACAACATAAGTACTGATTAACTTTGTTATGTCTAAAAGAGTTGTTGTCTCTCCTCTTGATTCTAAAGTCTTGTAAGAATTTTCTTGTTACTACAGTACAATTTATGCTGCTATTGATTGCTATGACTAGAAGAATGGGTGAGAAAAGAAGCTCTTGGTTCTCTGAGAGAGAACTGAAGTTGCATAACTTTAGTCGAGAGTAAATCTTCTTCACTTATTGGTTCATATCACACATTGTCATTGCTTTATAGATTGATGCTGTTACTGCTCTAAAATTGATATAAGAATGAATGATAATAGAAGCTTACTTTTGAACCATGAATCTACTTTCCTTCTTCAGGTACCTGATTTTTCATCAGAGAGCTTGGCAGTGAAGAAATTTGTCCTGGTGCACGGTGAAGGGTTTGGGGCATGGTGTTGGTACAAAATTGTTGCTTCATTGGAAGAGTCGGGACTGTCTGCTATTACAATCGACCTCACTGGATCCGGCTTTAATATGACAGACACAAACACTGTCTCTACCTTGGAGGAATATTCAAAACCATTGATCGAGTACCTGGAAAGTCTCCCCGAAGAAGAAAAGGTTAGAATTGCCCTTTGTTTGGAAGGATGTGTAAACCATTTGATTCGACGAATATGCATAACGAGGGAATGAGATATGAGAATGTTGTTTTATGCAGGTTATTCTGGTGGGTCATAGTACTGGAGGTGCGTCCATTTCATACGCGTTAGAGCGATTTCCAGAGAAAATCTCGAAAGCTATATTCGTATGTGCAACAATGGTTTCTGATGGCCAAAGACCCTTTGATGTTTTCTCTGAAGAGGTAATAAACACTCTTTGAGTTGCATTAGAGTAAACGAGATGTAGCTTTTGTTTCTGTTCTTTTGTGCTCACATTTGTGAGAAACCGTCTACACTGCTGCAGCTTGGTTCCGCAGAGCGGTTCATGAAAGAGTCGCAGTTCTTGATCTATGGGAATGGAAATGACAAGCCTCCTACAGGATTCATGTTTGAGAAACAACACATGAAAGGCTTGTATTTCAATCAATCACCCAACAAGGTGCACTCCAAAACGCTAATTCTTGAACTTCACCGCGACTTTAACTTTGTGTTTGTGTTTGGCAATCACTTACCGGTTTCTTGATAATCACCTGCCAAAGTCTACACCTTTTTAATCGATTCTGGTTTATGGTTTTCAGGATATAGCATTGGCGATAATCTCAATGCGACCTGTACCACTTGGACCAATGATGGAGAAGGTATCTCTGACCGCAGAAAGATACGGGAAAGGGCGAAGATTCTATGTTCAGACGCTAGATGACCGTGCGCTCTCACCAGACGTTCAAGAGAAAGTGGTGAGAGAGAACAGCCCTGAAGGAGTCTTCAAGATCAAAGGAAGTGATCATTGTCCTTTCTTCTCAAAGCCTCAATCTCTCCACAAAATTCTTCTCGAGATAGCACAGATTCCTTAAGAAGATCTGAGATTTCTTTGGAGGAGAGATTACTGATTATACTTTAAAACGAGAACAATTTCATTCTAATCCTCGAAAGTCAATTCCTTTTGTATGCATTTTGTAGAATCGATATATTATACCATTTGAAGATAAAAGTGGTTGAATACACAAATGGCCCTGTATTTAAAGATCTTAGAGATACATATACAGGAAGAAGAATAAACAACAAGATGAAGATTGAACATAGAACTCGGAGACAAGAGAGAAAGGGGTATCTATATAACACAACACTCTTATTATTCCAAGTCTATAATGCCGAAATTGGAGAGAAGAATCTTAACTTGGTCGACAAGGTCTGAGCCTGTTGCATACTCGGTCAGCATCCCAACCGCGAAACCAAACATAGCCCACCTGCAAACAAACACCATTGCAAGCACAGAGAGACATCTCAAGTTTAGTCTTGGATCAACCACAGTTCTTGTGTGTGCTCATTAGTAAGAACTCGATACATTCAAACACCGAGAAATCGTGTAGTATTAGGAAGCAGAAGACACGCATGAGTTTTCCCTCTACCTAAGACAAATGCACAGGCAAATTGGACAAAAAACAAACATGACAGAGCTCATCAAAGTGTGAAACTTTAATCTCTCTGTATGTCTAATTTTGAAGGTTGTGCAGCAGATGACGAAACATCAACGACCATCAACTTCTTTTAAGACCAGAGCAACCCACAAACCCGATTGAGATTCAGGGCTTGAGATAGCAAGAAGACATTGCAAACTAATGAATCATATAACATCAAGATGCATATAAGCTCATCATCAAATTGCAGACAGTTTGTTCTCTAAGCTACCAGTATCCAAGAAGAGCCACACATAATTAAAATTCATCTTTCTCTATATATCATTGTTCGAGTTATCAGGACCAAGCAATCAAATGCGAGAATGAGATCATAGTTAAAGTAAAAGGAAGTAACCTTCCATTAGAGATCTCGTTTTTGGGTTGGAAACCAAAAAAGGGACCTTGACCAGCTGCTTCAAGCTTCTTCTGCTTAAAGAAATCCTGAAGCTCTTTAGCCTTCTGTCTCTGAAACTCCACCGTAATTACACTCTTACCATCAACAGCCACCGATATCTGCGGCGGAGGTGGCGGAGGCGGAGGAGAAGAAGACGGCGTAGGAGGAACAGGTTTCTGCGGAGGCGAAGGCTCCCGGAGAGTAGGAGGAGCCGAGGGTCTTCTCAAGGGACCTTCGGCTTGAGAACATCTGATAACGAATACACATGGCTTAGTCGTTGAGTTTGAGAATCTGAAAGACGACGAAGCTGTCGAAGAAGATGATGAAGAAGTAGAAGAAGAAGAAGATGGATTTAGAATCCTGATACATTGAATCGGCGAAGCAACAGACATTTTTCGTTTAATGGGTTTCTTGAGTTGAAGAATTGTTTTGATGTTCGAAGCTGTTCTGTAGTAGTAGTCTTTGGTAATGTCTGTGTGGATGAGATATGGCCAAGTCTCAGCATTTGCACAAATGGCTTTTGTCAAATGGTGGCACTTTGGAATCATCCCACGCGCGTGGACGGCGCATGGACGGCGCGTGGACGGTAGTTAAAAACCAAAGATTTACTGAATCCAAAAGGCACAAACTAGACCGGACATTCAGGTGCCCGTTTGGGTTCGGGTTGGTTTTTTCGGATTTCGGTTACCCAAATTTTAGAAGTTTATGACCCATTCGGGTATTTCCTTTTTTGGATCGGATTCGGTTCGGTCCGAGACCGGATCGGTTTCGGGTACTCCGAAGTTATCTCAATTCTCGAAAAACCTATAAATAATTGTTTAATTTAAATAAAATTTGGTTAAATTTTACAAAAATTATTTAATTTTGACAAATATAACTAAATATTTTCGAACATTTCGAATATTTTGGTTATTTTGGTATAAACATAACTAATATATTCGGTTTATAATTGTAATTTTGAGTATTTTAGTTATTTCAAAACTAAAGATACATAATATTTTTTAGATATATAATTGTATTTCATATATTTTAGGTACCGTTCGGGTTTCGATTCGGTTCCGGTTCGGCTATTCGAAATCTTTTATAAAAAAAACCATTCGGATATTTATAACTATTCGGTTTGATTCGGTAACTTCTAATTCGGTTCGGTTTTGGTTCAGTTTTTCGGTTTCAGGTATTTTGCCCAGACCTAGCACAAACTGATTATGATTTGAGTAAATTTTAGTAATTTACATAGAAATCGAAGGATTGACATTAGAAAGTTTGTTTTTATTTTGAATTCTATACTCCAAAAGTTGTGGTGTGGATTTATCATTACAGGACAGGGTAGCATTAGAGATGTTTGTACATTGAATAATCTTTAACACAGCACAAAATTGACAAATCAAGTGGCTACAAAAGGTACACACATCCAAAAGTTCCTATTCTTATCCAATTTTTTTTTGCAAACTTATATGCATCTCTCTCTATATGTATAATATAACAGCACAGGATAAGAGAGTACAGAAACTCGGACGGAACAAGAGGATCTACCTCAACTATATATGAGCTGCTGCCATTGAAAACCCTTTTGTTCTGAAAACATATTGGCCAATAGAATCAAGGAAGAAGACACTGGTCACATGATTGTGCACATACAGCTTTTGCTACTTCCATGATGAAACTCGTTGTCTGATTCATCCACTTCACTGCAAATTCAATCATAGCATAATGTTTTTAACATGTTCTTCTACCAAAATGGAATCTTAAAAGGAGCTATGTTAGTAGGTGATTGGTGGTAACTACTTGTAGAAACAAATGACAAGGAGAAAAGAAAGACAAAACGTTGAATGACCGCTAAACTACAGAACAATTTCTGAAGAACATAAAAAAAAAAAACCATTCTGTCTGGGAATAAATATCACTAATCTACTAAAGGGAATACTGAGTTAGCATCTCTATTCAAGAATGAAAAAGTTGAATATCTTTTGGAGTTACTATTGCTTATTCATGATCTAGCGTGCTACAAATACGACCATATAAACGATATTACTATCAAACCTCTGACTATGATCTTAAGTTTACATGTATATGGTAAAATTATGCGAAAGGACGTTCCCGACCCATCTTACGCCGAGAGGGAGAGATTAAGTCAGTTTTTTTTCCTATGAGATGTATCTGCTTTTATGGAATACAGGTTATTCACTACTCTAACATACGCCAGAAATGTTATCTATGAGCCACACACACACACAAAGATCGAGCCGAATATGTTGAGGAATGTAAATGTCATAAGAGAAAGCATCCATACCTAGGCTCAAATTCTCTGACCTCAGCAATCTCAATACCACAAGTGTCAGGCCACTGCACTTTCCTTCTATCTGCGTGATCCAGCACGCCATCTCTACTCACATCATCAACATCAGCAAGAACAACGTCGCTAAATGATCTTTTCTTCAAGCTGCTCTTAAGTGCAAACCTATTAGTGACTTCACAATCATAGTCCACACTCGGTACATGATCCTTGTTCCCCTCACGATGAACCGATGAGTCAGAAGGGAGATCTTTTGGTAAAGAAGGATTGACTTGGATAGGAGATGGATCCTCCGGTCTTTCAGATTTGCGACCAAAGCATATAAGCGAAGTGCAGCGACGCGTGAGCCAATTCTTAGACGGAGCTAACTGAAATTTGGTATCAGTTTCTTCAACTACCAAATGATAATGGTTCCATGGTGATACTCTTACAGGTTTTTGTTCGTTCTTGTGGCCTAGTAGAAGAAGGGCTAAGCCGTTGCTATACCCAGAAGCTGATGAAGAGAAGAATCCTCCTCCTTCTGCTGCAAATAACATCTGTGATAATGCTCATTTGCACATCCAAGAACTGGTTTTGATTTTTTGTGCACACTCCAATCCCTAAACCAGAGTCCAGAATCAAATCAGGTTTCACAATATGCAAGTATCAAAACAAACTTATCATTTTTTTTCTTTCTTATCTGATTTGGCATTGAAAAGTTCGACTTAATGAAACAAATCAAAACCACAAAACAGAAATTACAAACAATTTCTTTTGAATCAGTAACTAAATAGGTTCACCAAAAAGCTACGAATTTAAACACACTTCCTAGTGAGTTCCACTTTCTTTCACCTTCAGATTTAGAAGGAAACAGAAACAAAAACAAAAACAAAAAAGAGAAGGAAAGACATAAATGTGAGAAATTGGGTATCAAGTGGCGAAAAGGGGAAGAGGCTTACGATTCACCTGACGGATCTGAGAGGCGAAGAAGATATGCCCGGAGAGAATGCCGGCAAAAGCAGAGAGAGAGAGAGAGAGTACCGGCGAGAGAAAAAGAGAGGAAAAAATACGATTTTTTTTTTTTATAAAAGAAGAAACTTTGATGGGTTTGCTTTGCGATGAAAAGGCGACTCATAAGTAACTAGCGGCGCGTCAGTGGGTCCCTGTTTGGAAACCGACCCGACATCGAAAAGTTAAAGCATTTTTTCCGATGGAGATTACAAATCTGCTGCTATGATTTTTTCGAATCAATTCAAATCACTTTGGAGGCGTTGAAATGTGGGAACTTGCAACTTTAAAAAAAAAAAAAAAATTCGATCTAGAATTGGATGACAATCAATCAAATGGTTACTTTTGGGAATATTTATGTTTAAACCATGATTATCGCAGGTTTTAATGTGGGTTTCTTAAAAATATTTTGTATTAATTTAATCTAAAGTGAATGAAAATCGTAAGAACGTCTCTTAATTAAGAGACGGTAAAAAACGTTTTTTATCGAAACGTGTCCATCTGTGATTGGAGATACAATTTGGGGCAAAAAAAAAATGGTTTCTCTCCTCATATTTTTTATCGACACAACTTCTTCTTCGTTCTCTCCGTCGAAGGCGACGACTATTCGCGTTCCTCTTCGGCATCGGCATCTCGCGACAGTTCCGGCGAGTCACGGCGACGAGAATCATCTTCGGTTACCTGATCTGAGCGGTGTGATGGCGTCTGGGATCGGCAGAGGAGGTGGATCCTTGTCGGAGGTGTATAGTAGTGTGAAAAGGATTCTACTCAGGGTTCGTGACGGAATCGAGAAGTTGGAGAGGTTTGAGTCCGGTGCTCCGATGGATTCTTCCGATCTGTCATCCGCCGTGAAAGGAGACATCACTGAGGTCCAATCTCTCTGCTCAAACATGGACGCTCTCTGGCGCTCAATCTCTGTTAAATCCCAGCGCGATTCTGCCTTGAGGTGTATGTGGTTAGGGTTCAAGAGGAAGTAAATACTAGTCAGGAGCCGAGGAATTCGAAGCTTGCTAGGCGCGGTGGAGTCATGGACGGCGTCTCCGGTGTTTCTCTCGAGCTCGTGTGCCATTACAGGTAAGTAAATATCACCAAAACTCCAATCTGGACTTTTTTTGTTTTTGATTTCAAAGTGATGATGTGACTCTGTGTCTTGCATTGGAGATTTTGGTTAATAGTTATCACCATCAAGGTGTTAAGAGATTGGCACAGAGATTTGTGCCAATGGCGTTTGCTTCTGATGGATTGATGGAAGGTTTTTACGATCCTGATGCGTATAATCCTGAAGAATGAAAGTTTATAATGGGTTTGCAGTTTCATCCAGAGAGAATGAGATCACATGATCTTGATGAGTTTGATTATCCTGGTTGTCCTGTTGCATATCAGGTTTGTATTCTTGAAGATTAGTTGTTACATTTTCAATAAAAGAAAGTTGTGAAATATATTTTTTTTTCTTATGGTATTTTGTGATTTGGATATAGGAATTCGCAAAGGCGGTGATTGCGTATCAGAAGAAGCTGAATGGCTCAATGTCTGTTCCAAAGACATTGAAGCTTGATAGAGAAATGGAGGATAAAAGAAAGATTCTTGTTCGAAGTTTCTCACTTGCGAGGAATATGTATACTAGAGGAGCACCTGGGAAGAACCCATCAAAAGAATCAGAACTCGAAGTTGGAGCCGAGTTTCTCGAGGTAAAGAATATACTAAATCTCACTGCTTAACTTTACATAATCTTGATTGATTATTGCAAGAGGCAAAAATGGTTTAGATGACTTATTTGGCCTTTCGCAGTCCTTAAGGGTTACGTAGTCTAAGCGAGGTCTTTGAAATACAGCTATGTATTTCAATATTCATTTCAGTGGTGGGTTAGATGATGGCTATGGTTGATGTGATGGGCCAAACAGAATCCAATCGGAGTTTATTTCAGCTCTATATGTTCTGAATTGCATTTGCTTGCTTGGTTGCAACAGTATCTGTTTTGAATGCTCTTACTTAGGTTTAAGTCTTGTCGATGTGGTTAGATAGGTGTTCAATGCGTTTTTTAATTATTGATCTTCTGTAAAAAATATCTGTTTGTTTGATCTTCTTGAACCTTACATGAACCTTACTATGACAGGTTTTTCTTGCCTCTTGTAGTGAGACAATAAGGTCAAATACTCATTAGAATCAAGAGGGGGACCTGAAAAGTTGTTTTCAGAAGATGGGATCAGAACCACAATTTTCTCTGCTTTGCTTCCAGATTATCATTTTCTTCGCTCTGTTTCTCTAGTTTTTTATTTTTTTATTTTTTGTGGTGCTATAGTTTCATCTTAAGAAGGAAGCTTTTAACAAATCCCTGGGTCTTTCTTAATATTATCCTCAAGTATACTTCTTCTTCCAATGGCACAAACTCTGTTTTTATATGGTTTGTTCTGATTTCCCATTCCCTAATCTTGGTTTTGTTTTCTAATTGTTTCTTATGTTGTCATCTCTTGTGGGCATGTGGGTTGAATGTCTAAAATTACTATCCGCTAATGGTTTTGGATGTGCAATATTCATCTCTAGTGCTTTGTTCCAACGATGGCTTGATCAGTATTTTTACGTGAATGATTTTATTTATGGTATTTCAGGTTCTCCTTCACTGAGCATATGTTTTCCTGGTTTATAGTAATTTGTGTGAAGCTTGATTTGTTTTTGCATAACTGAAACCTGATTCCATGAGTTTTTCCTGGAATCATATATGTAGCGTTCATGCTTTACTATTGCCATAAACAAATATTTATTGGTGTTGTCTTTTTCTGACTTTCTGATTTTTGCACTGCAGATATGGATTCAGAGTTACCACATGTCGTTCCATCAAATATTATTCCTGAACTTGAGCTTATAAAAATGAGCACTCTTCTCCCAATGGCCCGGCGCGGCAACGGCTCCAAAGGACAAAAGATTCATCTTTGTACAAATCACTTCAAAGTCAATTTCAACACCCCAAACGGCCACTTCTTTCATTACAGTGAATGTATCTTGTTTCCTCTATTGCCGTATTCGTATTTGAATAAATGATCAATTCTTTAAATTATTTGCTTGGTATGATTTTTTTGTCTCTCTAATCTTTGGATACAGGTTGCTATAACATATGAAGATGGCGTCCAGTGGAGGCTAAAGGTATTGGCAGGAAGACACATATATCAAACTGATTTGGGATATATGTTCATTGTTGGTGCTCTTCCCAGCAACAAACTGGATTTCTCTGTTGTTTTGGAAGACATGAGCGAAATCCAAACTTCTTTTGAATTGTTTTTAAAATGTCTTTACTGTTTCCTTTTGTTCAAATGTTATGATGATTTAGTATTCTCTTTATTTTCAGAAATGACGCCGACTTGAAAAGGTCCAAACACAGCCAAATAATAAACTAATCAAAAACCAATAAGCAATAACTGATGTGAAGGGAACGAAAAAAAATCGTATAAACAAACAAACCCGGTTCAGCATCTAGAACATAACCACCAACGAACATAATCATAGAACAGAAGTGCAACAAACGAACACAACTACAAAACCAAGCACAAATTCAAAAGCGTAAACCCAAAACTCTACCTTTCGGCATCTTGGCAATATAACCCAAACAAGCAACACCTATACAACCAAAAAAAAAAAAAAACAACAAACACGATAAGATTCAAAAATACGAAATAAAGAATAGTGTAGCACATCTATATCATAAAACCAAGTATTTTTAAAATAGTCGACTATGTGGCGAAGAGGATCAACGAAGAGCACAAACCATAAAGAATTTTACGGATCAGTATCAACACAAAAGCCAATCATTAGAGAAAAAAAATGACAAAACAAAAAAAAAACAATGGTATAGATAACATATCAAAACTATAAAAAACGAAAACCATAGAGGCTCGCAACGCATACCTCGACAGAGCCGTAAGGATGCAACGTTCAAATTTTGTCCAGAGTTAGAGCAACCTACACGATAAAAATTTCAAACCAGTCAATACCTCAGCGATTCAGCGATTAGAAAGAACCCACGAATCTAGAAGACACAACAGAAGAAGAAGAATAAGAAGTCGGAGCAGAAGGAGAAAAAACCCATAAGATAGAAGATGAAGTGGAAGAGGGAAACATAGGGAAGAGAAAAAATTGGATGAAGACCTTAGAGGAGGAGAAGATGAGGAATAAGACAAAATAAAAGAATGTGAAAATGAGGAAAAAGACGAAGAAAAAACTAGAAAAATATGAAGTCAGAGAGAACGAAAACGTGAGAGAAGAAGGAGAGATAAAGGTGGAAGACGATGAAAAAGAATAAAGAAAAGACGATAAAGAAAAAAAACTAAAAGATAAAGAAGAGGAAAAAAAAAAGACGAAGAACTTGCGTTTGTCTTAGTTAAGTTGGTTTGTGAGTTTCATACACTTATTTAGAAGAATATGAAAGAAAATCAAAAGATGTATAAGAGGAAGAAGAAGTAGAAGTCGAATACGATGAGGATGAAGAAGAAGACGTGACAAAGAAAAACCGGAAAAATAAGAAATAAGAAAATACATAGAGAATGAGGGCGATGAGAGATAAAGGTGGAAGACGATGAAGAAAAATAAGGAAAAGACGATAAAGAAGAAAAACCAAAAATAAAGAAGAGTAAAAGAAGAAGATGAAGAACGATTATGTGGAGACGAATAACTCGCGTTTGTCTTAATTCAGTTGGTTTGTGAGTTTCATATACTTATTTAGTATTGCATTTTGGGTGTTTAATTTTGGATGATGTTTACTTTTTTGGTTCGCTTTATTTTGATGATGTATGTCTCAAGTGGTTGTTATCATTCTCTTCGATTTATAACATAAAGTTTTGTTTTACGTTTTTGAAAATCTGTCTTAATCATATCGAATTGAGATCAATAAACACGTTTCGATTCAGTATCCATAAAACTTGGAATGGCATAATTAAAATTTATGGATGGAGCTCTCTGCCTGGCTACCTACCTAGTTTCTAAATACAAAATAACAAAACCTACGGGGTTCAAAAATTCACGCAGACCTGAACACAACCGCGGGTTTTTATCCACTTTTAGCTACGGTTTTTAGTTTTTTACATCCCTATTCCAAAACTAAACTATGCAAGAAAATGAAAACTACCCCAAACCTTTCCTTTATATTATCATCACCTTTAGCTTAGAGAAAAGAGGGTGTAATAGTAATAAAATTGAAGATAAAAGCTTAAAAATAAATGTCGACAAAAAAAAAAGATTAAAAATAAATAAAGGAACGATTTTGCTGGAGCTGACTACTACTCTCGCTCCACGAGCCTTACGCTTCCCAACTGTCTTTCTTCAGATTACTTTTTCTTCTTCTGAGCCCAAACACTGACCACTCTCGCCGTCGACGGCGCCGGTGCTCTGCTCCGATCACCTCCGCCTCATTCATTTCCAAATTGCTCTCTTCAGGTAACCCCACGCCGTATTCTCGGATTCTTCTTCTTTTCTCTTGAATTCGTGTGTTTCTCCTCGGATTTTATGAGATAATGTCGATTGAGAAAGGATCGGTCGTTTCCAATCACTGATTGTCTCCGTTGAGATCGGATCTTACGGAAATTCGTTCTGTTTCCAATCTCCGTAGCCGGATCCGATCTGACGGAAATTGGTTTTGATCGTTCAAAATCACTTTCGATTAAGACGCTAGAATCGCGATCGAACACAATGGGTTTGAGGCCAGCTCATGTATGAATTGCTATGGAAGTTAAAGTTTTACGCTTTTGCTCCCTACTGATTTTGTGATTTCAATCATGATTTTTGGATTAATGTTAGCGGAAACTGTGCGCGAGCCTCTGGAGAATGGGAGGTTGAAGAAGATCAGTAGAGATTTTGCTGATTAAGGAAGAGCGAGAGTTGTATAAATGGCTCCTGTTAGTAAAGCCGATAAGAAGGCAGCAGTGGATGCTGCTGCTTGGATGTTCAATGTCGTCACTTCTGTTGGTATCATCATTGTCAATAAAGCTTTAATGGCGACTTATGGTTATAGCTTTGGTAAAAAATAAACTCTTTTATTGATCTCTCTCTTTCCAGCTTCTTCTTTTTAAAACATGAAGTTATTGTTTCTCTGATTGTTTTTACTTATGTCTCGACTCGCTGCAGCTACAACCTTAACCGGTTTACATTTCGCTACCACAACTCTGATGACGATTGTTCTAAGATGTCTTGGTTACATTCAGCCTTCTCACCTTCCATTTACGGAGCTTCTGAGATTTATTCTGTTTGCAAACTTCTCGATCGTTGGAATGAACGTCAGTCTTATGTGGAACTCTGTGGGTTTTTATCAGGTAATAAGTGAATATTATCTATCTCTGTACATCTGTGATTGCACAAAGAAGAACATCTAACCTTGATTTCAATTGTGTCCTGTTTTTCTTGGTTGTCAGATTGCAAAGCTCAGCATGATTCCTGTATCATGCTTGTTGGAGATGGTACTCGATAAGATCCGTTACTCAAGAGACACAAAGCTTAGCATAGGACTGGTTCTTGTTGGTGTTGGTGTTTGCACTGTTACTGATGTTAGTGTGAATAGCAAAGGCTTTCTAGCCGCTTTTGTTGCTGTGTGGAGTACTTCTCTGCAACAATACGTAAGTGTTCTCAAAGCTATCTTGCTCTTACAAACTAACATATCGTTCCTTTATTTAATTCAAAACTAAGATTAGCGTCCTTTATACATGAATGAATGCAGTATGTACATTACCTTCAGCGCAAGTACTCGCTTAGCTCATTCAACCTATTGGGACATACCGCTCCAGCCCAAGCCGCAACATTGCTGGTAGTTGGCCCGTTTCTTGATTATTGGCTGACAGAAAAAAGAGTAGACATGTACGACTACAACTTGGTCTCCGTGGTAAGCGCCATAAACCTCAATAAGTTTCATCCCTTAGCCTGTACTTGACTCTCCTCAAGGTCTGATTTGGTACCAACCTTGTTTAAACTCGGCATTCCGAGCCAAGCACATTGTATACGAGTCTAGCTTGTTTCTACATGCAATTCAATGCCTGTTTCTTAGTTAACTTAAGAATAGTTTCTCAATGCATACCTATACTCTTAAGGCCAAATCGTGCTGCACCAACACGGTATAAACTCATTTGAAACGTAACAAAGTTTTTTTGGATTCTGCAGCTGTTTATAACCCTCTCGTGCACAATAGCGATCGGGACCAACCTAAGCCAGTTCATCTGCATCGGGAGATTCACAGCGGTATCGTTCCAAGTCCTGGGACACATGAAGACGATCCTGGTGCTGATAATGGGATTCTTCTTCTTTGGTAGAGAAGGTCTAAACTTGCACGTGGTTATTGGAATGGTTATTGCGGTACTCGGTATGATCTGGTACGGTAATGCCTCTTCCAAGCCAGGAGGCAAAGAGCGACGAAGCTATTCTCTTCCAACGACCCGTCAACAGAAACTCGGAGCTGCTTCGGATTCTGATGACAATGAAGACAAAGCCTAGTAGTAGTAGTAAGTAGTAAATTATCAGGAACATCACATAGTTACATCGCTGTTCTGAGTTGTTCTTTTTTTTAGCTTAATTTATGATCCTCGTGCTAATTTTGCTTGGGTAAACGATTTTTTTTCACAGACGATTGAGATTTTTTTGCGGAATCAAGTTACAATTACATCAACGCTTAGCTTACCATATGATAACAAATTTTTCTTTAATATTTAGGATGTTTATTGCCGATAAACAGACAAAAATCAATTTTTTAAAATATTAATAGACGTATACAACTGTTATATTCATATATATGATTCGAAGAATTTAAATCAAATTTTAACCAAACTAAAGGGCATACAATTCTCTAACTTTGTCAATCTGGCTAAAAAAGAGGACGACAAAAAAAAACGACGATTTTGTAAAATTTGCATATTTCTGGAGTCAAACTTGGGAACTATGGGTCGAATAATGAAGTTTTTTGCCATTAAGATAGTGACACTTTCAAAGGTATTCTAACATATTTTTTTTTATTGAGTAAGGGGTGGGCGTTCGGTTAAACGGTTCGGGTTCGTTTCGGGAAATTGAAATATGAAGAATATATCCAACTGAGAAATTTGAAATTTGAAATTTGGGGAAATTCGGGTTTTGAGAAATTTAAAATTTGGGGAAATACGGGTTTCGGGAAATTTGAAATTTCAGGAATTCGGGTTTCGAGTTTCGGGAAAATTCTAATTTCAAATTTCCCGAATTTTGGTTACGTTTTCAAATTCGGGTTTCGGGAAAAATCAAATTTCAAATTTCAAATTTTCCGAAACCCGAATTCCCCCAAATTTCAAAATTCCCGAAACCCGAATTTCCGCAAATTTCAAATTTCCCATTCGGTTTGGTTTAATTAATATTATAATTTTTAGTATATTTAAATGGATAAATATATTTTTCTATATATTTAATTAAATATATTAATATTTTAGTGAATTTCGGTTAAACGGTTCGGTTCGGGTTCGGTTCAAATTTCAAATTTCCCGAAATTTCAAATTTCAAATTTCAAATTTCCCATTCGGATATATTCTTTATATTTCAAATTTCCCGAAACCCGAATTTCTTGAAACGAACCCGAACCGTTTAACTAAACGCCCACCCCTACTCAATAAAAGAAAATATGTTACATACCTTTGAAAGTGTCATTGGCTCAATGACAAAAAACCTCATTATCCGACCCAGAGTTCCCGAGTTCAAATCTAGAAATGGGTAAATTTTACAAAATTAAGTAAAACGACGTCATTTTGGATCATTTTCGTAAACCTCAAAAGAGATGAAACGACGTCGTTTTACTTGACGAATGATTCTGTTAAGTTTGCTAACGATGTCGTTTTGGGTCATTTTCGTAAGCTTCAAAACGAGATGAAACGACATTCTGTTAAGTTTAATAACGGTGTGCTTAATTGATTGGTCAACGAAAATATTTGTACTTAATTTTAAAAACATCCAAAAAATCATCCAAAGTTCGATGTTTTTGTTCATCCAGAGTTCGATGTTTTTGTTTTTCTTCATCCAATGTTTTTGTTTTTCTTCATCCAATCTCTGAATCAAATGAGAGACTACGAAAAGAATCCATACTTTTTTTCCAAATTCATAAATGCAAAGAACCAAATTTAGATAATTTTTTTAAAAAGAAAACAAAAGAAAGTGACATAAAGATCCGGTGACAAAATATTATCTTAAAATGCAATAAAACAGTAGTGAAGATCTCTCATAAAAGACCCAAAACCGAGTCGTGCAAAATTGTACGAATAACAAAACTTAAAATCGGTCCTTATCAAAGATCAAATCAAACTTGCAACAACCAATTGGCTTAACGCTTCTTAGACACACCAACAGTCTTTCCTCTGCGACCAGTTGTCTTGGTGTGTTGTCCACGGACACGGAGACCCCAGTAGTGTCTCAGACCACGATGGTTCCTGCTCGGTTTAAGAAAAATGCAAAAAACACCGTTACATTAAATCATTCAAACCCCAAGAGAACACACAGTGGTAACGAGTTGAGTTATATGATTGGGATCAGTATGAGTTTACCTGATTTTCTTGAGACGTTCAAGATCATCCCTGAGCTTCATGTCAAGTCCATTGGAGAGAACTTGAGAGTACTTTCCATCTTTGTAGTCTTTTTGTCTGTTCAAGAACCAGTCTGGAATCTTGTACTGTTTTGGGTTCGCAACAATTGTCATGAGGTTTTCGATCTCAGCTGCAGATAACTCACCAGCCCTGAACCAGAGTGGAGATCAAAACAGGAAGTGCAAATTTTGGTATACGGAAGAATATCAAAAATACACTAAACAACTTTTGGCTGAACACACAACAAACTGGCTATTCTACAGTTTTGGCTGACAACAAAGTGGAAACATAATTCATATCATTTGATGAATCAAAGCAGACATGACCTAGAAAAGACTCAAAAGCACACTAATCTGTTGGATGCAAAAGATTTCTATCTAAAGGTTTGGATATTGAATGACATCTTGAAAGAAAAGAGAGACAAGCGCACACCTCTTGTTCATGTCGACATCGGCTTTCTTGCAGACAATGTTGGCCATTCGCCTCCCAATACCCTTGATTGAGGTAAGGGCAAACATAATCTTTTGCTTACCATCAACGTTAGTGTTGAGCACACGCAGAATGTGCTGAAACTCCTCGTTTGCAACCAGAGACTACACAGTAACACAAAAAAAAAATCAAAAACATTCCATTAAACCTCGACAGAATATCTTCGATACTTGGTTCTTCGCTCATTGTTACCTCTCGATTCACGAAATCAACAAAAAATCCTAAACCTAATCTTAACGAAATAGATGCAGTTTTAACGAATAGCTGTAACTATTCCAGATCGATGGGAAACAGTGAATCAAGTAAGAGATCTAAGAGAAATGATAGTTTTGCTGAGAAAAGGGAAAAGAAATCGTAAACCCTAATTACCATTGTTCGAGCTGTGTCTGAGAGAAAAGATTGAGAAGCTCTCGCCGCTTTTACAATATCGCTGATTCGAAAACTAGGGTTTCTCTAGATAACCTGAACGCTCTTTTTATATAGCCATGATATAGTTGGGCCCAAGCTATTTCTTTTTACATCGGCCCAAACTCTGTGTAAATAGTGTAATGGATTTATTTGTTTTAACGACTGGGAGTATTAGTCCATTTGATGTGGACAACCAAACCGAATTGACCCATGGTGTAATCCAACCCAATACGAACCAGCATGCAGGACCAAAGACTCACCGACCAAAACACCCTAATCCATGTTTCGGACTAAATTAGGAGATGGTCGAGACACACCCATACGAGACCATAAGGACATATATGCCTTTTTGAAGGATTTCGGGCCCACTAGAAGGTGTTCAACTCAGATCCGACTTGGTCCATAATCTTGACCCATCAAAATAATTTCGGGCCCACGATGATTCCTTATGTGCAGGAAGGAAATCATCTAGTTTCCTATTCTATCATCTATAAGTTCTTAGGTGGATTCCTTGCTTAGAAAAAAAAATTGAATCTATGTTTTTGTGTGGATTCACTTAACCATCGCTTATCATGATCACATGTATTAGAACTTATAACGTTTAATTATGCTAGATTGTCATTGTATCACTTACATATGTTCATCTGTTCGAAAAAAAGAATTCGACTGACATATTTTTAGATCTTTTTAAAAATTAAAAATGTCAAGTAGCTTGAAAATAAGCTAATTAAAAAATTCTTTGAAACAGACGATAATTACGCAATTTGTCTCAAACTTGTGAAGTCCAACAATAAAAACTCTATTTTTCCACCACACAGTTTAAGTCAAATATGTTTACAATACTAACTTAATATAAATTAGTTACACATACTATTAAAATTAATTAACTACCTTTAAAGTCTTGAATTAGACTGCCCAATAAATCAAAAAAGGAATCCTCCTCCTCAAAGAACATTCTCAAAGTCTTCCAAGAACACTCAAGATCACTCAATACTTGAATTAGAAAATTCATTTCCTAATCTTCTTTCTCACAAGAAAAATAAAAATATTCTTATATTAGAACAATGCATTCAATAGAAAATTTCATTCATGTAGTTATTATATCTTTTAGGTAATTTGAAAATGATGTTTTACTTTTGATCTTTTGAATTGTCACAAAAACTTATTTCACATGTGGCAACCAATGATTTTATATTAATTTTTGATCATATTTTTATAAATTTCTAGATTATATGTCATCTATGCAATGTTATGGCTCAATGCCAAAACCTTTTTTTTACTTACCTCAAAAGCATTATTTCTTTAAGTTTTCGGAAAAAAAATTCTCCCTTAGAGAAAGCCAATCGAGGACCGACAGGCTGAGAGAAAACCGTCGTGGGCACTATGCTATGTTTTGTAAGCTTCGTAAAGGCTGCAGAAGTGAACTTTCCAAATTAAACCTATGCAGTGTCGTCACTACATTCCAGATTGAATTGAAACATATGTAGTGCCCCTCCCCATTAAGTTTAGGGAGAAAGGAAATTTGAGCATAAAATAAAAACAACAAATGACATGGAATGGAATAGATAAATTAAACACCAACAACAACAAAATATTACATATCCAAAGTACATGTCAATATAAGAGTAAGTGACATCTTGTGTTATAACAGTTTTTTTTATCTTGCCAAGATAATATTTGATTTTGAAATAGGAATAACATTCACTAGTTATCATTGGTCACCAAATGTGTTAAAGAATAACAATCCCTAATAAAAAAAACTAATTATTCTAAGACCACATATTGGGTAAGAATATATTTCTTACACATCTTTCGAGTTATTTATTGACACTATGAGAACTGACCGATCAAAACAATTTTAGATATAAATACTAATGTTCTCTCTTCTCTGTTCTTATATTACATCGTTAACAATCATCATTCATCAACTCTCATTGACGGTTAAAAGCTGGCCGGATCGAGAAAACAGTTGGGAGATTCCAAAAGTTTATGCCGTTTTCTGATCTTAAGTTGAAAATAATTCAATGTTCACAATAATTACAAAGCTTTCATAAAATGGGCATAATGTAAGCGTTCATTGAATTGGAGATATTTGATGACAACATCAAGTTTTCAGATGGAATCAGCTCCGACAACTTCTTGGGAGACTAACGTCTTCAACATATCAATAAGCTGATCAAAGTCGTCTTGTGATCTGATGAGACTCAATCGAACAAATCTTTCCTCTGATCCAAACACTTTGCCATTGCGTCCTGTTACCTTCGCCGCTTTTAAAATCTTATAGCAGTTTGTGTCTTCTAGTCTCTCACACTTCACCCACGCATAAGCTTTCAAAATGAAAAGCAAACAAGTTTATACATTTAAAACAGAACAAAAGTATTAGCTTTCTTGCACTTAGAAGAAAAAACTTACAAGGAGTAAAGTATCTGACTTTCTTGAAATAGTTGCAGTACTCAGGTTTGATTCTCTGGACCGAGAAACGCGTTGACACGGACAAGATCGCGTTCAATATTTCCCATCTCTTCTTCAATGTTTTGTAACCGAAATTGAATATCTCCTCGCCTCCATCACTAACTACTACTTTGAGCAATTGGAGAGCATGAAGCTGTGTGTCTCTTGAAACTCCCATACTACTTAGAGCTATATATCTTTTCATTCTTTCATAAACAGCTTTATCTTTTACCAGTGCCCATCTGCAACCAAAAAACAATAATAAGTTCTTGTGAGCGAAGAATAAGTGACTAAACTAGTTTTCAAGTTGTTGGTAGGCCAAAAGCTAACACCGATCCAAAGCTTTGTTTAGAGTACTAGGAGAGCAAGAGTATATCACCCGAATCTCGAGCCAGCGTGACCTGTAGTCTTGGAGAGACTAAACAAGCTCAAATCTTCATCAACTGGATGTGTAATAGGTGAGAAATAAGGCCAGTAATAAGCATTATCATGCATTGTTTTGACATTGGGACCATCAAGAACCGCTCTTTTGACCTTTCCATCTGGATTATTCGGAGATGTCACAACCTCTATAAGCTGTGTGATATTATCATTGCGCTCGCTCTTCTTCCACGCAGACGCATCTCCTTCAAACTTGACATGTGTTGAACCAAAGAACTCGGCTTGATCCTTGTACATCTGCACACCACAGACTGATCAAAACTCATCAAAGAAGTTTGTTTACATAAAAGCTTATAAATACAGGTCTAAAGGTTTCTTCTTCATTAACACAATAATGAAGAAACCCTAAAACGTGTATTTGCCTCAATACGTTTTCTCTCTAATGTTTACGTTTTTCTTCTAGTTCGATTCGAGCTACTTCTCAACACAGAGACTGATCAAAACTCATCAAATAGATTGTTTACATAAAAGCCAAGAACAGAGCTTTTTCCTTACAGAGTAAAACGGAACAGAAGCCAAAAGTCTTGCAGGTGATGATGATGATGAGTTTGTCAGGGACAAGGCATGAACAGAGGCTGCAATCAATTGCGTAGCTCCAGTTCCAAAGATTACGAACCTGTTATCAGTAACTGCATTTCCCACTACGTTATGCAGCTTCCTAATGATTCTCTCGAGCTCTGCCGACACATACGAGCCATCTTCGTAATAATGATAACTCATCCTGTGCCATCCCGACACAACAACCGCACTTTCCTCTGCGTTTCGCATCCAGAATGGCTCCAAGAACAAAGGGTCTCCTCTTCAAAACCCAATAAAACAAAAACAATATATAAACTCAATCAAAAAGTTTATAGCATCGACTGGACAATCATTCCAAAGCTCCAAGAACAAAGGGTTTGATCATAATGATCGAAAAGGGGAAGATCATACGAGTTAGCATCGACAGGACAATCTGCTACAAGAATGGAGCAATCTGTGCCGGTGTAGCAGTTGTTGCATTCACAAGGAGGTTTATAGCCGGTCAAGGACACCAAGACCGTCCACGTAAGCTCTGCCATGGCCTGAGCACGATACAGAGGCTGCATCCTCTGCTTCTGCAGCGGCTCGATTGGTCCACGTCGGATTCCATGTGGTAGAATTGTTATAGAGAATATGAATTGTGAATATGAGATTCAAGATGACCGACGCTGCAACGAGTAGCTTCTTCTCCATCATCTTTAGTTGATCTGCGGAAAACTAAAGATTGGAACTTTTTCGTGAAGGGAAAACACACACACACACCTCATTATGTTATATTTAATACAAAGGAATCAAAATATTTTATTGAATACTTTGAAACTCTGATTAAAGAATTGAATGAGAAAGCTCAACTTGTTTATCATATCATTTCTTTATCAAAAAAAAAAAAAAACTTGTTTATCATTCTAACAAACACATAATCTTAATATCTCTTGTAGATCAAAAAAAAAAAAATGCACTAGATAAAATTTGACAACAACAATTGAATGTGCTAATAAAATTGAAAGAGTTGACCTTTGACAATGAGGGGAAGACGAGAGATTATTCAAAATTGGACGGTCTTAGTATTACCAATTTATGGCAACAGATATATGGAAATTAGGTGAAACCCCCCACTCTACAACTGTTTGTTGCATATAATTTCTCATACAGGGATCCACATACAAACATGTGTCAAAAAAATTTCAGCCAAATAGACAAAAAAATATTTTTAACCAAAAAACAAAGTTGAGCAATGTTGTGCCGACAGTCAATTGAGCAAATCAAGAGGCACTGCCTCAAAATATGTCATGACAAGCAAACTATGGAGTAGATTTGTTTGGTTTTCGCAGGGGTTCCACGGTTCTTGTTTCTCACATGGCTCGTGGTGAAAGATCGTATATCCACATGAGTTAGGATGAGAAGTTCCGGGTAGTACTCAATCTTGCCTTTTTGTGTGGGGAATCCGATTAGACAAGAAATCACTTATTTTTTGCGTGTCCATATTCTTTCACGGTTTGGTTAGACATTATTGGAGATCTCTTGGGTGTGGACGCAAATCCTGACTGGTAGAAAACACTTCAGCATTTAATCTCTCTCATCGTTTTGACATGTATGATTTCATCTTTGTGACATCTTGGGCCGACTAAAAAAAAACAATTGTGGCCCAAGAGGCCCATCTCTCTTTCTCTTGTTCGACACATATATACACGAAGAGTGTATCATCTCCTTCCTCGTTTTTAACCTAACCGCACGACCAGAGAGAGAGAAGAGAAGAGAGCTCGCCGCCACCTGATATCGCCTTGCCGTGTGACCGCTACTGCGCCGCCCTCGCTCCTCCTCCACGCCCATGTCTTCTTCTTCTCTCTTCTTCCCTGATCGTGTCGCCGTTCGTGTGTGTGGGTCTCGACCACCACCGCCTCTGCTCTTCACCGTAGAGCCTCCGCCGTGCACCAGGGACGACGCCGTCGTCATCGTAGATCCATTCCAGTGCCGTCAACCCAAGGAATCTCGATCTAAGGTGCGTTTGAGTTTTTTCTTGCGGCGCAAGCAATCTCTGTAACTTTTTCTCTCAAAGTCACCGTCGACGACCGTTGCTCCTATCTTCTCCGTCAGCCTCGTCGTAGCACCACCGTCGCTCAGGTGTTGTCCGTTCGCCGATTCAAGCAGCCACCGATGTTCTTCGTCTTCGCCGCACGTCTCCGCTCTCCTTCACGATCGTGTAGCACCATCCTTGGTCAACGTGCGTGCATTCCTTGCCTTAGTCCAAGCGCCTTTATGCAAGGCGAGGACCGGTCGTGAACTCTCTCTATTCTTCTTCGTGTCGTGTCGAGTAGCTATAAATCTACGCGTAGATATGGTTTGTGGTTTTGGTGATGTTCGTAAACACTTAGACATGTAGGTGGTTAAACAGAATACGGTTGAATGATGATACGAATAATACATGTGTGAAAGATATTGTTTGGGGATATTGTATGTGTGGGTATATGCTAAGGGGAAAAGGTTTATTAGGCGGTTAAGTTGCGATAAGGAGTTTAGGGAAAAGGCGGGTGCCTTCCCGGATGACCCAATGATGTTTGATGGATCTGGGAAGCGTATGGCTGACCATGGATCCAGGTTGAGTGATACAATGTGATTCCCAGTGCGGCTGGTGGCGGATGATACATGAATTGGTATATTGATGCCAGGGCGGAGACTCTTATGTCCTAGGGGTGTCGAACACATCGTGGTTTCCAGTGTGGCTGGTAGGCGAGTGTTGACACATACGTCTATGGGTCATTTTATGTCTTTGAGTTGTCTTCGGACATGTTGTGCTGGATGGTTTAGCTTGTGACTTGCGTTTGTCGTGATATGTTTGAATTGTGGAAGAGTTCGTGGGTCCCCATGACCTACACTCACTGAGTAATCTCAATTACTCACCCCTCTCCTTTTCTTTTCAGGTGAGTTCGAGGATGTGCGGGAGTAGACGTTCTGGTGTGGTACATGGGCGTCAGGAGTTTATTTATTCTTTTCGTTTCTTCAATTATTTATTCGTTGTTTTCGATTTAAAACGTTATTATTGAGCTTTGGTTTTAAGTTGGTTTTATTATAAAACGTTTGGATTCGATCATTGGGAATAAGATTGAATTGGACTTTAAGTATTACTTGTGTGTTAAGTCAATGCAATGACAATGGCCATCTCGGTTAAGTAAGAACGGGTTGTCACAATTGGTATCAGAGCCTAGGGTTGCCAAAACGGTTCCGACGCGAGAGGCAAAGAAAAAGGAAAAACGTCTTACATAAGTTCTAGGGATATTTCGGATTTATTTTTGAATTCAAATATTTTCGAATTTTAAAAATATTTTTCTGGGTTGCAAAAATATTTTTACGATTTTTCAGAATTTTAGGTATTTAAAAAAAAAAAATGGGAAGGATTTTCAAAGGAAAAAGGAAAGGGAGGAAATGTAGTACTGAGGCACCACCGGAATCGCACTTGCTCCTCTTACTCTTGTGTTTAGCTAAGCAAATGTTGTTTTGCAGTGTTAAGGTTTAGTTTCGGTCGTAAAGAGAAATGATCACAATTTGGAAATGATCAAGTGAAGCGTCTTGTTGTATAGACATTTCGTTGGCAGCAAAGGAAGTGTAGGAGCTCGCAGCAGCGCTGGCTAGCTTAAGTATTGAGTTCTAAGTTCGATCCGAGAGTGGAGTTACATACCGTAAGAACCTGAGGGGTTGCAATGGGAATCTTTCACCATGGAATTCAGGGAAAATTCCGATTAAAGTGGGGAGAATTGTGACATCTTGGGCCGACTAAAAAAAAAATTATGGCCCAAGAGGCCCATCTCTCTTTCTCTTGTTTGACACATATATACACGAAGAGTGTATCCATCTCCTTCCTCGTTTTTAACCTAGCCGCACGACCATAGAGAGAGAAGAGAAGAGAGCTCGCCACCACCTGATATCGCCTTGCCGTGTGACTGCTACTGCGCCACCGTCGCTCCTCCTCCACGCCAATGTCTTCTTCTTCTCTCTTCTTCCCCGATCGTGTCTCCGTTCGTGTGTGTGTGGATCTCGACCGCCACCGCCTCTGCTCTTCACCGTAGAGCCTCCGCCGTGCACCCGGGATGACGCCGTCATCATCGAAGAGCCATCCCAGTGCCGTCGACCCAAGGAATCTCGATCTAAGGTGCGTTTGATCGAGTTCTTTCTTGCGGCGCAAGCAATCTCTGCAACTTTTTCTCTCAAAGTCACCGTCGACGACCGTTGCTCCTATCTGCTCTGTCAGCCTCGTCTTAGCACCACCGTCGCTCATGTGTTGTTCGTTCGTCGATTCAAGCAGCCACTGGTGTTCGTCGTCTTCGCCGCACGTCTCCACTCTCCTTCACAATTGTGTAGCACCATCCTTGGTCAACTCAAGTCAACGTGCGTGTATTCCTTGCCTTATTCCAAGCTCGTTTATCCAAGGTGAGGACCGGTCGTGAACTCTCTCTATTCTTCATTCGTGTCGTGTCGTGACAAGTAATCACTTGTTAAACTGCATGTGCATCCTACTTGTAGCTATAAGTCTATGCGTAGTTGTTTGGTGTTTGATAATATTATATTATGTACATATAAATATATCAGTAGATATGGTTTGTGGTTTTGGTGATGTTCGTAAACACTTAGACATGTAGGTGGTTAAACGGAATACGGTTGAATGATGATACGAATAATGCGTGTGTGAAAGATATTGTTTGGGGATATTGTCTGTGTGGGTATATGCTAAGGGGAAAAGGGTTTATTAGGCGGTTAAACCGCGATAAGGGGTTTAGGGAAAAGGTGGGTGCTTCCCCGGATGACCCAATGCACTACAAGAAAACTGCCTATTTCCAACGAAGTTTTACGACGGATTTAAATCGATGTAACATTACATCGAGTTTACGACGATTTTACGACGAAATATGTGTTCGATGTAACTTCCTCGTAAATATATGTCGTCGTATAATCGTCGTACTTTTACGACTATATTACGACGGTTATACGACGACATGATAAATCGTCGTAAAATCGATGGAAAAATTACATCGATTTTACGACGAATATGACTCTCGCATTTACGTTGTAAATTCGATGTAATTTTACATCGAATTTACAACGGTTTATATTACATCGAGTTAACATCGATAGTTTCTAGTTTGGTAGCACACGTTTTTTTATTGATTTACCTAACAAATTTACATCGAATTTACATCGTAAATCCGTTGTAAATCCGTTGTAAATCTGAAAAAATTTCTATAAATACATCCTCGCATCAATTGAAATTTCATATCAAAAAAAAAAACAATAATAACAAAAAAAAAAANTCAGTTGAAACATGGTCGAAAAACATGCTGGTTTGATTGTCACCGTCGGTTTCTACCAATCAACCATCCATATCGGAGAAAATGGGAAGGATTTTTACGATTTTTCAGAATTTTAGGTATTTAAAAAAAAAAAATGGGAAGGATTTTCAAAGGAAAAAGGAAAGGGAGGAAATGTAGTACTGAGGCACCACCGGAATCGCACTTGCTCCTCTTACTCTTGTGTTTAGCTAAGCAAATGTTGTTTTGCAGTGTTAAGGTTTAGTTTCGGTCGTAAAGAGAAATGGTCACAATTTGGAAATGATCAAGTGAAGCGTCTTGTTGTATAGACATTTCGTTGGCAGCAAAGGAAGTGTAGGAGCTCGCAGCAGCGCTGGCTAGCTTAAGTATTGAGTTCTAAGTTCGATCCGAGAGTGGAGTTACATACCGTAAGAACCTGAGGGGTTGCAATGGGAATCTTTCACCATGGAATTCAGGGAAAATTCCGATTAAAGTGGGGAGAATTGTGACATCTTGGGCCGACTAAAAAAAAAATTATGGCCCAAGAGGCCCATCTCTCTTTCTCTTGTTTGACACATATATACACGAAGAGTGTATCCATCTCCTTCCTCGTTTTTAACCTAGCCGCACGACCATAGAGAGAGAAGAGAAGAGAGCTCGCCACCACCTGATATCGCCTTGCCGTGTGACTGCTACTGCGCCACCGTCGCTCCTCCTCCACGCCAATGTCTTCTTCTTCTCTCTTCTTCCCCGATCGTGTCTCCGTTCGTGTGTGTGTGGATCTCGACCGCCACCGCCTCTGCTCTTCACCGTAGAGCCTCCGCCGTGCACCCGGGATGACGCCGTCATCATCGAAGAGCCATCCCAGTGCCGTCGACCCAAGGAATCTCGATCTAAGGTGCGTTTGATCGAGTTCTTTCTTGCGGCGCAAGCAATCTCTGCAACTTTTTCTCTCAAAGTCACCGTCGACGACCGTTGCTCCTATCTGCTCTGTCAGCCTCGTCTTAGCACCACCGTCGCTCATGTGTTGTTCGTTCGTCGATTCAAGCAGCCACTGGTGTTCGTCGTCTTCGCCGCACGTCTCCACTCTCCTTCACAATTGTGTAGCACCATCCTTGGTCAACTCAAGTCAACGTGCGTGTATTCCTTGCCTTATTCCAAGCTCGTTTATCCAAGGTGAGGACCGGTCGTGAACTCTCTCTATTCTTCATTCGTGTCGTGTCGTGACAAGTAATCACTTGTTAAACTGCATGTGCATCCTACTTGTAGCTATAAGTCTATGCGTAGTTGTTTGGTGTTTGATAATATTATATTATGTACATATAAATATATCAGTAGATATGGTTTGTGGTTTTGGTGATGTTCGTAAACACTTAGACATGTAGGTGGTTAAACGGAATACGGTTGAATGATGATACGAATAATGCGTGTGTGAAAGATATTGTTTGGGGATATTGTCTGTGTGGGTATATGCTAAGGGGAAAAGGGTTTATTAGGCGGTTAAACCGCGATAAGGGGTTTAGGGAAAAGGTGGGTGCTTCCCCGGATGACCCAATGCACTACAAGAAAACTGCCTATTTCCAACGAAGTTTTACGACGGATTTAAATCGATGTAACATTACATCGAGTTTACGACGATTTTACGACGAAATATGTGTTCGATGTAACTTCCTCGTAAATATATGTCGTCGTATAATCGTCGTACTTTTACGACTATATTACGACGGTTATACGACGACATGATAAATCGTCGTAAAATCGATGGAAAAATTACATCGATTTTACGACGAATATGACTCTCGCATTTACGTTGTAAATTCGATGTAATTTTACATCGAATTTACAACGGTTTATATTACATCGAGTTAACATCGATAGTTTCTAGTTTGGTAGCACACGTTTTTTTATTGATTTACCTAACAAATTTACATCGAATTTACATCGTAAATCCGTTGTAAATCCGTTGTAAATCTGGTGGCGGATGATACATGGATTGGTATATTGATGCCAGGGCGGAGACGCTTATGTCCTAGGGGTGTCGAACACATCGTGGTTCCCAGTGTGGCTGGTAGGCGAGTGTTGACACATACGTCTATGAGTCATTTTATGTCTTTGAGTTGTCTTCGGACATGTTGTACTGGTTAGTTTAGCTTGTGACTTGCGTTTGTCATGATATGTTTGAATTGTGGAAGAGTTCGTGGGTCCCCATGACCTACACTCACTGAGTAATCTCAATTACTCACCCCTCTCCTTTTCTTTTCAGGTGAGTTCGAGGATGTGCGGGAGTAGACGTTCTGGTGTTGTACATGGGCGTCAAGAGTTTATTTATTCTTTTCGTTTATTCTATTATTTATTCGTTGTTTTCGATTTAAAACGTTATTATTGAGCTTTGGTTTTAAGTTGGTTTTATTGTAAGACGTTTGGATTCGATCCTTAGGAATAAGATTGCATTGGACTTTAAGTATTACTTGTGTGTTAAGTCAATGCAATGACAATGCCGTCTCGGTTAAATAAGAGCGGGTTGTCACAATCTTGATTCGGTTAGTCTTTCAAACGACGATTTATTATCTTTGGAAGAAACGAAATGAAAGACATCATAAGCATATTTACCACCCTACGTCTCATCTCATCTGAATAATTGAGAGGACGATACGAAATTGTGTGACCTCATTATGCTACTACGACTGATCACTGCAATTACGAAACCTCCTCTAACGATGGTTTCAGTCAAGGAAAGTCTCCTAGCTTGTGTCTTTTCTGTTCTTTTGTGTGTTTTCTAGAAATTCATTTGTTCTTTTATTCCTAACTAGGTAAATACCCGCGCTACGCCGCGGGAATTTTTTGGATTTTCTTTTTTAAAATATATTTTCTAATATGATAACGAAGATTTTAAGCGAAGAAAATAGTAAAAACACCAAAATCCGATGAAGACATAAAAATTGGAGATTAGATTGACGAAAAGAAACAATAAAGAAGACGGAGATCTTGTGATGAGTCCAATGAGTTTATAATATGAGTTTATAATATTGTGATGAGTTTATATAATATTGTTTATAATATAACAATAAAACAATGAGTTTATAATATTGTGATGAGCCTATATATGTGTATAAATAAAAGGGTCCGTTTCATCTTCTCTATATATGTGTGAAAATCTTCTTGTAAGAGAGGTACCGTTTTAGCTTCTCCATTCTCGACTTGTAAAAGCCATTTAGCAAACTCTTTTTCGTCTTCTTGCACTCTCATGTTTGCGGAAAGGATGCCTATGTAGCAGTTTCCCCACACGGAAGATCTATTGAGTGACGCCGAAACTGTATCTTGTCTGCTGCCTTGTGGGATGACTGGCAATACTTGTCGGAAATCACGACCTAACAAAACTGTTTTTCCTCCAAATTGTTTTTCTGTAGCATTAGGGTCAACAAAACTCATGATATCCCTTAATGTACGGTCCAATGCTTCGAAAGTGAGACGATGTGCCATAGGTGCCTCGTCCCTATGATTAGAGCTGCTTCTTGAATCAAATCTGCAAGCATTGTCTTTGCTTTGATATCACACATTGAATTCGGATGGAGATATATATGTATTTTAAACCGTGAATGAAAAATGTTTAAAATACGAAATATGAAAATGTCCATGCCGTATTCTTATGTGGACTAATAGATTTCTATTATTTAAAACAAACTATTTCAAGATCTGGTCAACTTTTGTTAGCGGCACAAACAACTCATCCTGAAGCTATGTATCTTTATGGTATGATTTTAATCAATCAAGGGCAGTTGACTGAACGGTCCAACTACATTAAACAACTCTGGAAAAAGCAAGGAATTGAAGCAGTAAGACAATGCCAGCTTAATTGTCGTCCTGTTGTTCTAGAGATGAGTGTGAGGCAATATCGTGATTATGATATGTTGGCTATCTGAAATTGAAGTTGGGGATGATTGTGTCGTCAGAGAGTTCGACGATGTATGCAACAATTGTTTCATCTACAAGGAAATCTTTCGTTTCATAGATTATATGAATTATGTCTAAGTTTTTTTAGAGTTTTTTATGTAAACACATTTCTTTTTATGTAAACACATTACGTAGACACACATCCCCTTTTATTAATATTAATACATTTCTTTTGAAACTAAAAAATGACTCATGAAATGGACTCTGGAACAATGAAGTAAAAGGGAAACATTATAGAAATAGTATAGTAAGGAAAATACCTTTTATAAAGTGACTGCATTCGAGAGCTTTCTTGTTTTCATGTTGTCTTCCTTTTGCCCAAAGAAAAATGAAAAAACACAATTTAGAATGTCCATTGAAACTTAAGAGGCATGATCGATTGAATTGGATGCAGAGATGTGACAAGAAAGCAGAAACGAATGATTACATGCTGTGACATAATGAGTAGTTTATGATCAAAATACAATAATACCTGAGAGTGCCAGGCTCAGTCCTCCAATCTCTTGGTTCATCACAATATAAACTCTTCTCTGGTTTCAGTTTTACCCAAGAAAAAGTCTCTACCTAATGATAGCTCACATATATCAGGAGAATCAGAGAAATGGAACTTACAAAAGTTTGGATGGCATCATATTGTCTAAAAGTATGAGAACCACCTGTACCAGAAGTATGCTTGCATATTCGGGTGAGATTAACTGATGAGTACATAAAGTACTGTAAAAAGGAACACAGTGTTTCTCTTATGCAATGTTCTGCAAATGAGATTTTAATAATCAAATCTTAAAATTTGAATTCACTTCACCAGTATAATCAAAATCGAGACATCCTCAGAAAATAAAGTTCGAAACTTTGGAGAAAGGAAGGAGGAGGAGCTAACCTCAGCTTGGTAGTCGAACTTCTCACCGGAACCTTCTTTAGTTGTCTGTTTCTCCGCCACTGCGGCGTCGCACTTCACGGCGAGAAGATTGCATCTCTTACCGAGATTCTAGCTGCATGAACCGCTGGATCTTGGAGCGCGGTGGCAGGGGAGAAAGGCGCTTCTCAGATGAGAGAGACGGGGAGGAAGGAATTTTGAGAAAGAGAGAGACGAAGAGAGACTGCGCATATTACAAACTTTGTTGGGCTTTTTGTCTAAGGGCTATACTCAAAGCCCGACCCGAAGAGAGACTGATGATGTGGCTAAATTTAATCTGATCTGTATTAATTATTTTGTTCTGATTGGTGGCAGGTTTTTACTGATGTGTCAGCTCCTTAGAGCTTAAAAAAGCTGATGTGTCCTCTCCTGGAGATGCATAAGAGGATTTATAGTATTGATTCCCAGTGCGGCTGGTGGCGGGTGTTGTCCGTTCGCCGATTCAAGTAGCCACTGGTGTTCGTCGTCTTCGCCGCACGTCTCCGCTCTCCTTCACGATCGTGTAGCACCATCCTTGGTCAACTCAAGTCAACGTGCGTGCATTCCTTGCCTTATTCCAAGCTCGTTTATCCAAGGTGAGGACCGGTCGTGAACTCTCTCTATTCTTCATTCGTGTCGTGTCGTGACGAGTAGTCACTTGTTAAACTGCATGTGCATCCTACGTGTAGCTATAAGTCTACGCGTAGTCGTTTGGTGTTTGATAATATTATGTATATATAAATATATCAGTAGATATGGTTTGTGGTTTTGGTGATATTCGTAAACACTTAGACATGTAGGTGGTTAAACGGAATACAGTTGAATGATGATACGAATAATGCGTGTGTGAAAGATATTGTTTGGGGATATTGTCTGTGTGGGTATATGCTAAGGGGAAAATGGTTTATTAGGCGGTTAAGCCGCGATAAGGGGTTTAGGGAAAAGGCGGGTGCTTCCCCGGATGACCCAATGATGTTTGATGGACCTGGGAGGCGTATGGCTGACCATGGATCCAGGTTGAGTGACACAATGTGGTTCCCAGTGCGGCTGGTGGCGGGTGTCACTAAGGGTGTCACACCTCAGCTTGGTAGGAGGAGGAGCTAACCTCAGCTTGGTAGTCGAACTTCTCACTGAAACCTTCTTCAGTTGTCTGTTTCTCCGCCACGGCGGCGTCGCACTTCACGGCGAGAAGATTGCATCTCTTACCGAGATTCTAGCTGCATGAACCGCTGGATCTTGGAGCGCGGCGGCAGGGGAGAAAGGCGCTTCTCAGATGAGAGAGACGGGGAGGAAGGAATTTTGAGAAAGAGAGAGACGAAGAGAAACTGCGCATATTACAAACTTTGCTGGGCTTTTTGTCTAAGGGTTATACTCAAAGCCCGACCCGAAGAGAGACTGATGATGTGGCTAAATTTAATCCGATCTGTATTAATTGTTTTGTTCTGATTGGTGGCAGGTTTTTACTGATGTGTCAGCTCTTTAGAACTTAAAAAAGTTGATGTGTCATCTCCTGGAGAGGCACAAGAAAATTTATAGTATTGATTCCCTCTATGTTAATAAATGAATTTAACATTAAAAAAAAAAATTACAATCAAGAGATCAAGCACGAGTGTTTTTTTATCTTATCCAAACACTAAACCTGCCCTATTATCATTGTTGTTTATGTCTTATCCAAACACTAAACCGATAACCAACCACATTTCGGTTAACCACAACAGATTTACTAACCAATTATAAGAGATACGCACGCAATGGCAACATCCTTATGAAAATTGCATAAATAGAAGTCTGCGTGTGAAACGCGAACGCCAATTAAACACAAAATCGTCAGCCTCGTTTCATTGCATCTTCTTCGTCTCTCGCTCGGAATCGCAATTGGAGTGGGTCTAGCAGAACTCGGAGATACTCACACTCAATCGCGCCTAAACAAACTTACCTCTCTCGCTAGAGTTTAAGGTGCGTCGTCTTTACACAGTTTCGATTAATCGTCAGGAATTAGATCAGTAGTTGTTTCAATGTGCGTCTTTCGCGTATGATTTATGGGTATCGCCAAGGCAATCTTTGCATTCTTTGTCGATTTTCTCAACAAGTAGCTGCTTCTCGCGAAATGGGTAGGGATTATTTTAAGATTATTGTTGGTCAGATTCATGAATTTCGCGTTTGGGATTTTGATCTTTAGATTCATTGCTTAATCTCTGAACCGATGGATCCTCCTCCTGCAAGACCACCCGCTAAAGAGGTATATAATCCAACAATTGTATGTATGATCCTTTGGATTTTCTTCATTTCATGTTAGTCATTTATGAAACGGAAAACGTAGGTGGGGGATGCATTTGCAAATAAGTACTATACCGTCTTGCAAGTTTATCCGCAGCATCTCCGTCGGTTTTATAAAGATTCCAGTAAGATTGGTCGGACTGGAAACAATGGAATGATGTGTCTCTACACCTTATTGGTAAAAATCATACCTTTAATTTCTTCTTGATTGACTAACTCAAATCCTACTTGTTGAAGTTGTCAGTAACTCTGGTGATATATTGTTTTGCTGATTCTTGGAGCAGGATATAGATGATGAGAATCTTAATGGAGGTTTTGATTCGGCGGAGGTAACCAGTATCATTTCCCAAGACCGTCAATGTGGGGGTGTCTTGGTCGTTGTCGGTGGCTACTCCACTTTAAAAGAGACACTTAAAATGATGAACTTCACCCAAGTTTTCTTGCTTGCTCCCCAAGAAAAACCCGAGGGCTACTTTGTTTTAATTGACATGCTCCACTTTGATGACCAGACGATTCTTTCTGGTAGTAATGGTGTGTAGCAAAGCAATCAGTTCAATTATAAAAGCATCCTGCATATTTTGCTCAAGTGTCTAAGACCTTGTTTTAATGGGGAATGATTTAGTCATAGAGGAGAAAGTTCCAGAAACGGAGGTCACTCGCAAAGAAGTTCCAGAAACGAAGGTCACTCGCAAAGAAGTTGCAGATGGTTTACTGGGAGTTTCTGAACCAAATGATGGACTTGAAGATGTGTCTAAGATATCTGATGCCTCTGCTGTAAGTGGACACTCAAAGATCTAAATAACACTAGTTTCTGGACTTGGAAACTGATACGTAATGATGTTAATGATACGTGAAGGATGTGAAGGTAATACAAGAAGGTCAAGGTCAACATCGGTCTTGTGATCCTAATGATGATACTGGAAATGGGAACAATCAAGAGTCTCAAGGTAGGACAAAATCGTAAAATATTTTGATTATCTCTTCTTTTTTTTGTCCTTTTATCTATTTATTATCCACTCTATTTGATATTTTGTTTGTCTATTTTTCAGTGTTCACTGAGGGCTCAACAGTTCACGTTAGAAATCTTCCTCCAAATGACACCTTTGCAAAGGTTGAGAATAAATTTAAGACGTTTGGACCAATTAAACAAATTCGAGTTCATTACTATGCCACTTACTCTTGAGATTCTCAATTTTATCTCTTGAAGCCACAAATTGCACAAAATGTTAGATTGATTTTAGTAATGCTGGTATGAATCTTATTCAGGCATCTCCTGTGAAGATTGATGGGCGACAAGTTCACGTGGAGAAGATGCGAGGTGGTGTTTCTGAATGCGTCTTTCGCGTATGATTATTAGTATTGACTGAAACGCCAAGGCAACCTTTGCACTCTTTGTCGATTTTCGAGATTGTATTGTTTCTAGGTCAATATCCGTCTTCTGATCCTTCTCCAGAGATAAAAGCTGATGAAACTGGAAATGGAAACAATCATGAGGATCAAGGTAGGAAATTCGTAAAATAGTTTTGGCATTCTCCCATTGTCTTTATCAAATTTTCCACTCCCTTTAACCTTTTGTTTGTTTATTTATCAGCGGTAACTGAGGGTGCGGGAATTTGCGTTAAAAATCTTCCTCCAAATGCAACCATTGCATTGGTTCGAAATGCATTTGAGCAGTTTGGAGCAATTAGAAGAGATGGAGTTGAAGTTAGAAACAGATGGGTAAATGTTAAGTAATCCAGGCATTTTTCGAACCCTTTTTGCATGGGGTAAACAAACACTAATTTGTGTACTTGTATCAAATGTGTAGGGCTATTCTTACGGTTTTATCGAGTTTGAGGAAGACAATGCCTCCCGGATGGCAATAGAGGTACACGCTTTGGACCTGGACCCTTGTCTAACACTTGGTTTCAGTTTCATCTCTTGAAGCCACAGTCGCAGAACTGTTTGATCGGTTTTGATAATGTTGGCATGAACCTTATTCAGGCGTCTCCTGTGATTGTTTTTGGGCGAAGAGCTTATGTGGAGAAGAAGCGACCAGCCTATAGAAGTGAGTGTGTAGGGGATAGAAGTAGCAACACTCATCATTGTTTTGTCTCTGAAACAATTATGCCGAAGCGAGTGGTCAAAGAATTGTGCTGAAGGCTCGAATTATGTTTTGGTTTGAGAATCAGGTTACTGGAAAAGTCCATCCTCTGGACAAGGAAAGATACACATACGCAAGGAAATGAGAGGAACAAGAGTTTATGACTTCTGGGACTGGCAGAAGTCAAAGGAGGAACAAAGTAAGCGTCAGGAGGAAGAGGGAGGAACAGGAGTTGATCATTCTTGGGACTATGAGCAGGTAATGGAGGAACAGAGGAAGCTTCAGGAGGAAAAGATGAAGTTTCAGGAGGAAAAGATGCAGCTTCAGGAAGAAAAGATAAAGTTTCAGGAGGAAAAGATGAAGCTTGAGGAAGAAAAGATGAAGAAGCTTCAGGAAGAAAAGACGAAGCTTCAGGAAGAAAAGATGAAGAAGCTTCAGGAAGAAAAGACGAAGTTTCAGGAGGAAAAGACGAAGCTTCAGGAAGAAAAGACGAAGCTTCAGGCAGAAAAGATGAAGCTTCAGGAGGAACAGAGAAAGAAGCTTAAGGAAGAAGAAGAGAATCAAAAGTGAACCTGACTAGTTATGTAGATAGAGGCTGGAATTCACATGCATATACGGGTGTGTAGTGATAGAATCTTACCAACTGATTGTTCTGTGAATAGACTAAAAACACGAGAGGTTTTGATTCCTGTAGTGGCAAAAGTGGTTAGATATATTTGGAATCTCTTAAATGAATGAGATCTTTGTGAAGCTTTTACTTGGTGTCTTTGTGTATTGAAACTGGCTATGATCTAACAGATAAATAACCACACAAAAAAGAGCAATTGCAAAGGAAAGAAAACTTAAAATGACAACAGGAATGGTACATGAACAAGCATGCGTGATTTTGGGTTATCCTTATAGTTACAAAGCATACAATTACTCATGTATTGTCTAAACTTTCTTCATATGAATGAATTGAAGACATTTGATCACAACATCAAGTTTTTCAGATGGAATCAGCTCCTCGAGAGACTAACTTCTTCAACATATCAATAAGTTGATCAAAGTCGTCTTTTGATCTGATGAGACTCAATCGCACAAACGTTTCCTCTGATCCAAACACTTTGCCATCGCGTCCTGTTATCTTCGCCGCTCTGAAAATCTCATAGCAGTTTGTATCTTCTAGTCTCTCACACTTCACCCACGCATAAGCTTTCAAAATGAAAATCAAACAAGTTATACATTTAAAAAAAAAAAAACAGAACAAAAAGTATCAGCTTTCTTGCACTTAGAAGAAAATCTTACAAGGAGTAAAGTCTCTGACTTTCTTGAAATAGTTGCAGTACTCAGGTTTTATTGTCTGGACCGAGAAACGCGTTGACATTGAAAAGATCTTGTTCAATGTATCCCATCTTTGCTTCAAAGTTTCATAACCAAAACTGAATATCTCATCGCCTCCATCGCTAACTAATACTTTGAGCAATTGAAGAACTTGAAGCTGTGTTACCCGAGAAACTCCCATGCTACTTAAAGTTATATATCTTTTCATTTTTTCATAAACAGCTTTGTCCTTTACCAATCCCCATCTGCAAACGATAGAAACACTTGTGAGTTGTTGTGACTAATCCAAATCTTTTTGATACATTTTTTTTGTTTACCCGAATCTCGAGCCAGCATGACCTGTAGTCTTGGAGAGACTAAACAAGCTCAAATCTTCATCAACTGGATGTGTAATAGGTGAGAAATAAGGCCAGTAATACGCGCAATCATGAATTGCTTTCGCATTAGGTCCATCAATAACCGCTCTTCTCATCTTCCCATCTGGATTATTCGGAGATGTTACTACCTCTATAACTTGTGTGATATTATCATTGCGCTCGCTCTTCTTCCACACAGAGGCATCTCCTTCAAACTTGAGATGTACTGAATCAAAGAACTCCGCTTGCTCCTTGTACATCTGCACACACAGACTGATCAGAACCACCGATAAGTTTGTTTACATAAATCCAAGAACAGAGCTTTTCGCTTACAGCGTAAAACGGAACAGAAGCCAAAAGTCTTGCAGGAGATGATGATGATGATGATGGGTTTGTCAAAGACAAGGCATGAGCAGCTGCTGCAAGCAATTGTGTGGTTCCACTTCCAAAGATTACGAATCTGTTATCTGTAATAGCGTTTCCCACTACACTATGCAGTTTCCTAATGACCTTCTCGAGCTCTTGAGACACATATGTCCCATCTTGATAGATATAACTCATCCTGTGCCATCCCGAGACCAAAACCGCGCTTTTCTCTGCTTGTCGCATCCAGAAAGGCTCCAAGAACAAAGGGTCTCCACTTCAAAATTCATAAAACAAAATTAATCCAAAGTTTATAGACTGGTTTGGACTTAATGATCGAAAAGAGAGAGATTTAAAAGTTGATGCATACGAGTTAGCATCGACAGGACAATCTGCGAGAAGAAGGGAACAATCTTTGCCCGTGTAACAGTTGTTGCACTCACAAGGAGGTTTATTGCCGCCAAGGACACCAAGACCGTCCACATAAGCTCTGCCATGGCCTGAGCATGGAACAGAGGCTGCAGTTTCTGCTTCCACGGCGGCTCTTTTGGTCCACGTCGGATTCCATGTGGTTGAGTTGTTGTAAAGAATATGAATGATGAACACGAGATTCAAGATGATCGACACTGTAACAAGGAGCTTCTTCTCCATTGTCTTTACTTAAAACCTGCAAAAAAAACTTTAAGCCTTCAAATTTTTGTGCGCTCATGTATAAATATCACAACTAGAGATTCCAGGGTACTGGTAAATACAATATGGTGAGGATCAATCATCAATTACAAAGGAATAAAAAATAAAATAAATACTCTGATAAGAATTGAGGGAGACTGCTCTGTTTTGTAATCATTTGTTAAACAAACTAAGGATTCAACCCTATATAACGCGTAGGCAAAGGCATTCGGGTATCCGTTTGGGTTCGGGTCGGTTTTTTTGGGTATCCAAGTTTTAGAAATCTAGGACTCATTCGGGTATTTCCTTTTTCGGATCGGGTTCGGTTCGGTTCCGCCCGGGTTCGAGTCGAGTTTTGGGTACCGAAGTTTTTTCCCAATTCTCGAAAAAACTAAAAAAAAAAAATTGTTTAATTTAATAAAGTTTGGTTAAATTTTGCAAAAATTATTTAATTTAAAAAAATTTTGCATAAATTATTTAATTTTGACAAATATAACTAAAGATTTTTGAATATTTCGAGTATTTTGATTATTTCGGCTTAAACATAATTAATATATTCGGTTTATAATTGTAATTTTTAGTATTTTGGTTATTACAAATACTTTCCATATTCTCATCAATAATTTTAAAAGATAATTATATCATTTCCTATTTCAATTATCTTTTCTTATTTATAATTACATATGTAATAACTTACAAAATAATAATATAGAGATTAACACACCATTATCATATAGATTAGTGGTGTTTAAATTGTTTTTTACGCAACTTTAGAAGTTATAACGTCCACATAAGGTTGAAGTTTAAGTAACTATCCAGTTTTAATACTAAAATAATACGATACCAAAAAAAATACTTAAATTAGAATACAATTGTGGAAGTTGATCGAACAAAGGAGGATCAAGAAAGATACGTAAAGAATCTAAATACTTCAGTGCTTCACCTTCACAGAAAACATCAAGAGACAAGAATGATGTAGACACACAGGTAGAATCTAACTGTTTAAGCGTCATGACTCTTTTGGCTTTTCTGATTTGAAAGAATCTGCTTTGTCTTTTCCAAAACTCCAAAGAAAATTGAACCTCCAATTCCTATCCATAATACCCTTGGACCCAATCCCTGTATACAGAGTCTCAGACTTGTCAACAACTTTACACAAACATGAGAAAAACTTGTGTGCCAAATTACGATCATAATGCCTAAGAAATTGAATGTGGTAAGATCAGAAATTGATTCACCTTCCACAAAGCTGATGACCCTTCTTCTCTTAATATCGTCTTAACGCAATCCGAAACTCCTTTATACTGATTTCCTGCGCCCTGCCAGATTTCAAAAACGAAATAAAGTTGGTACTATATTACTAGAGCTTCTTATTCGTCTGTGAAATGAAATCCATCCAAGAAGAACATGTTGCTCTTTCAGTATTTTGTGTTTTCATTCGGTTTGACATACCTGAACCATTAATCTGGTTTTGATTACATCTAGAGGAGTGGTCAAAACTCCAGTGACAGCACCAGCAAAGGCACCAAGCATTGCGTTCTCTGGATCATTTAGATCTCTTCTCGCCTGTTCTAAACATATTGGTATCTCACTGTGATTAGTCAACAAAAGCCGATGGTTTTTCACTGTTCAATGTAGCAACAATAAACTTACAGCCAGCTTATATCCAATCCGTAATTGCTCATATACGCAAAACTGGAGGGCGTCAAAAGGCAAATCTCGCAACAAGAAAGATCCAAAACCCTGCAGGTTTGGAAAAAATAAGATGTAAAGATTTGATGGAGCTTTTATTGTTTGTTTATCTTAAACGATGTGATTAATTGAACTACAAACTCACGTAGTACCTGCTCCAAAGCAAATAATAAAACACTAGAATCATAAATCAAGAAGTAACATATATACCGCATACATGCCTCCAAAGCCTTCCTTGGCTATAATGAGGCGAACAGCATCAGGGGCCGAAGCAAATTGTCCAGTTTGCATCCGCTGTTTAACAACCTGTTGAAGTTTCCATTAGCATATACAAGCATATAACCAATACAGAATAATAAATCAAAGAAACAAGAAGAAAGAAGCCTACTTCTGTTGGTACCCGAACAATAGATGAAACAGCACCTCCTAAAGCACCTGCAGCCTGATTGAGCTTATATAACTCGCTAAGACATATATCCTTTTTTAACAGAGCATATTAGATTCCAAGGGCCTCTCTCTCAAATCAGTAAGTTTCTAAACTAAATGGTAGCAAGACTAATGTATAAAGCCTGAGAAGATATCCATCTTTCTCTCTAACTAATTCTAAAAAACTTTAACTGGAAAATGATCGGCAGACAAACTAATCTTGATTCGTTATTTAGGATTATTTTAAGTTTATGCATACCAAATGTGCAACCGCGCTAAACTTTTCGGGTAAGACCTTAAGCAGCTTCTGTTTGGTTGGTTCATATACACCGAAAAATAGGGCCGAAGCACTGCACATGAAGAAAAACATTATTCATCTGAAACAAGAGTCATGAGCGCTTCAACTTGCTTTCATAACTTTTTCTTCTTTTCTTTTTGACTATAAATACTTACGGTAAGACACCAGCAAGGTTTCCACCAAGACCAGAGTATAGCCCCTTCCATATTATCTTTCCTCCATCTCGAGCTACCTAAACATGTCAAAATAGTCAGTTACTGTAAGTCAAACATTGGCTTCTCCATGTAAGTAACGAAACATTATGAACAAATCTAGGCCATAGTAGTACTCTCCCTGAAATTAGATTACCTTAAAAGGATGTAAGATCATAACACAAAGTGAATTGACGAGAACATACCTGTACTCGAGTTTTGATTGTATCAATCGGGTATAGAGCAGCTTCTACAACAAGACCAGCTATCCCTCCTGCGATCAGGCTCTCTGCAAACAACATAAAAACAAAATTTTACTCTTCATCACATTAACAGGAAAACAATTTTGGTATTTCTTTGGACCGGTGCATTAAGATGTGTTTGCAACCATACCATAAAGGACACGCAAGAAATGGCATGGATCCTCTTGTTTAACACAGATTGTGCCACAACCATTGATCTGCTTCTTGTTAGGATGATTGATATTATTGGCATCTACAAGGAACATAAACATGACCAATCATATATATAAAATTGATTTTCTTTGGAGAAGAGGTATAAAAAAGACATGGGTTCACTAGACTTATCCAATTTGTCTTGATCACAAGACAACCATTAAAAGGAATTAGGAAACTATCAGAAGATACTCTTTTTTCGTAATCTTACAGAACAAGAACAGTAATCATGTTCTTGCATTGTATTGGTCAATCAATTAAAATTCAAAACAGCAATATCTCCAAATGGAAAGCACAAAAGTTTAAAACTTCTGAGCAAAAATTAACACTAAAACCTAAATTTACAGCGACCGAAAATCGATCAGAGAATGGGAGATGCGTGTGACATCGGTTGATTATAAGGGGAAAATTTACCAGGGAAAGCTGTCTGAGATCGATCTCCGCTACTGGAAACAATGCCACGATCCATTTAAAACTATTAGAAGAAAAAAAATCAAAATCAAGCTGAAGAAGATCACATTCAGGAGCAGATAATCAAACGTTAGAAGATGAAGATCTAAACCCAAAAATGACCAGAGCGAGCGAGCTAGAGCAACAAAAGCTAGAGAGAGAGAGGCTGTATTCTGGATTTGAGTTAGGCCTGGCCATTCGGGTCCACGGTTCGGTTTCGAATCGAATTCTCGGGTTTTGGTATCCAAAGTTGGAGAGGATAGGACCCGAGAAAATTTCGGTTCGGTTTAGGTCTTGTCGGGTTCGGATCGGTTTTAGGATTTTGAGTGAAACCGGCTATGGAACAAAGAATAATATACGGGTCGGTTTGGGTAAGTTTTGAACCTGAATACCCCGAATTACCCGAGAAAACAAGACTTTCGGTTCGGTTTATGAAAGAATTATACCCGAATAACCTGACAAAACACAAATTACGCGGAAAATCATATATGCACATGTATATGCGATATGTACATAATATGATATGCTGTAATTTTTCAGGTATCCGATCGGGTTTCGGGTTATACCCAAACCGACCCACGAACCGAAACTAATTTATGTAGGAACCATTCGGTTTTTGCAGCTAAACCAAATCTGACCCAAACCCTGTTTTTGGATTGGTTTAGGTCGGGTTGCTCGGATTCAGTTTATATGCCCATGCCTACCGCATAGGGAATTTCGTCATAAACCCTCCTCCAAAAAGCGGAAAATTACTATTCGAACCGAACCAACCGGTTCGACCGGTCTAACCAATATTTAAGGTGTTTCTTACCATCTTTACTCTTTTTAGCTTATCTTCATAAGCTTAAATGGAATCGAACGTAAGAGAGAGAGAGAGTGAGTGTCGTTTCTGTTGGATCAATTTTTTAATAAAGCTAATATGCTTATTAAATTGAATGAATGTGAATGAGAAATAGGCTATTGAGCTCATGAAAAAGCCATAAGCTTATTTGCTTAGTGGTTAAAGAATAAAGCGTTTTATCCCACATCGAAAACTTTGTGGAATTAAACCTCCTCTCTTCTCCTATATATACGATCGCCTCTCTTCTCCTATATATACGATCGCCTCTCTTGAGAGAAAGACATCCGATTAAGCACACTTTCACAAGCTTTTCTAAAAGCAAAGCAAGAAGAAAGTTTCCAGCAATCTCTCACTTCTTTTCAAGTAAGTGTCTCGAGAGTATATTGTAGTATAATGTTCGACAGATCCGTTATCGAGTGTTCGCGATAACGGATTCAATGGTTGTATCCTGTGACTCATGAATCTTCTTTATACCGTCGCACTACAGGCGATTCATTGAGTTAAAGAAAGAAAGTTATCTCGCCTCCATTGTTTCGTCTCTGTTACATCGTTTTATATCATGTTTCCTTAACGTTTATTTATTACTTTCGTGATTAAATCGCTTTCTCTTTTATATGCGAATTTTTTGGTCCTACAATCTTAACTCAAAGAAAAATGTTTCTGTTTTATAAACATCAAACGGATTTTAATCACGAGTAAATAAACGTTTTCAAAACAATGTTATACCGCTTGTGATACTCAAACGTTATCAAACGCTAACATAGCGAATCTCAAACGTGTAGTAGAAGTGGTTTTATGTAAAGCTTTTTCTTTTAAAGCAATTTTACAACCGATATTAATTGCGATCAATAAACGGTGTTGGGGTTTGCGAACGGTTCAAACAGCGAACGCACTTTGTGGTTCGAATTTGGTTCGATTGCGATCGATACCGCTTGTCGTTTTCGAACGTCTAAGAAACGAACTCTATTTCGAGGTTCGAAATTTTAGAGTGCATCGATCGATTCAGTGTAACGGATCCTTAAAAATCTGCTTACATCGATCGACACCTAGTGTGCATCGATCGATTTGAGAATCTCTGAAAAAGGTGCATCGATCGACACCTACTGTAGCATCGATCGATTATGTGCAAAATTCACTTGCATCGATCGATACTGTGTGTGCATCGATCGATTTCAGATTCACTAGAATTGTGCATCGATCGATTCTGTGAAAAAATTGGTTTACATCGATCGACACCTTGTTTGCATCGATCGATTTCAGATTTTCTGAAATTTTGCATCGGCCGATTTCGGTCTGCATCGATCGATTGTTTGGTTTTATTTTCTGAAATCGGTTAGATATTAGTGTTAGAATTGCGATTTTTAACTATATATCGTTATCTACTGTCTTCATCTTTAAATCGAAACTCTTATTAATTAGAGGTTGTGTTTGTTTGTCTTCGCAGAATGACAATCGACGTAGATAACAACTCTGAGAAGGTGGAGAACATCAACGACAAAGTCGAAGAAACGACTGCTAGTCTGATCGAGACGGTCAAAGTTCCATCTGGGAATCATGTCGCTCCTCCTAACAAGTTTGATGGGATAGCGTTTAAGATGTGGAAGAAGAAGATGTTCTTCTATCTGACGACGCTGAATTTGCAGAAATTCACCAGCGAAGTGAAACCTGTTCTCCCAGAAGACAACATTGATCTGCGTGCGCTTGGGAACATGGCGACTTCTTGTGCAAGGGCTACATTCAGAATAGCCTTTCAGACTCTCTGTTCGGGGTGTACGAAAACGCTGAAACTTCTAAGGAACTATGGGATTCCCTAGACAAGAAGTATCGCATTGAGGACTCTGGTACTCAGAAATTCACCGTGGAAAAATTCATGCAGTACCAGATGGTGGATTCAAGACCATTGATGGAGCAAGTCGAAGAGGTGCAGAGGCTCCTTCACAACATTCATGCTGAGGGAATGCGACTGCGTGAAACCTATCAGGGATGCTGCATCATTGAGAAGCTTCCTCCTGGTTGGACAAACTTCAAAAATTACCTCAAGCTGAAGAAAAAGAAGATGAGCCTTGAAGACTTGATTGTTAAACTTCGTGTAGAGTCTACGAATCGGGAATAGAGCGTAGGTGTGAAGATTCGCGAACACAACGCGAATATGGTTGAACACCAAAACAACAAGCAAGGCAAGTGGCTGAACAAGGGACGCCAAGACAAAAGAAAAGGGAAGATGCCACCAAAGAACTTCCAGAAGTTCAAGAACAAGAATGGTCAGAATGGTCAGCTTCTCAAAGGTTCTTGGGAACGTGTAACTTCTGTGGAAAGCAAAGGCACAAATCCTTCGAGTGTCGCAGCAAGAAGGCTCAAGTGAAATTGACCGAAGCTGACATGTGTGCTGTTGTCACTGAGGCCAATGTTGCTGAAAGCCACTCGAAGACATGGTGGTTCGATATTGGCGCAACCAGGCACGCATGGATCGAGAGATGTTCTCGACATACACAAAGAACAAGAGTGGTGATAAGCTCTTGATGGGTAATTCCGCTTCGTGGAATATTGAAGGTCACAGAAAGGTTAATCTGAAGCTCACCTCTGGACATGAGCTCATTCTCACGAATGTCGTCCATGTGTCAGACATGCGTAAGAACCTGATCTCAGGATCTCTCATGAGCAAGCATGGATTCACTGTCATGTTGGAAGGTGATAAGCTGATCCTATCGAAGAATGGGATGTTTTTGGGAAAGAGTTTTGTTTGTGATGGGTTGTTTAAGATGTCTGTTGAGGCAGTAATTCGTAATGATAATGGAACCGAAGCTACCACCTCGAAGAACCTTAAGATGAATGATAAGAAACCAATTACTTATCTCGTAGAGTCTTTTAATACTTGGCATGAACGTTTAGGACATGTGAATTTCAAGTCTATGAGTAGATTGATGAACATGAATCTGATTCCTAAATGCAAAATAAGCAAAAACAAATGTGAAGTTTGTGTCCAAGCTAAACTCACTAAAACGCCATCACCTAGCGTTCAAAGAACAACTGAGCCTCTAGGTTTAATTCACACAGACTTATGTGACTTAAAATACATTCAAACTAGAGGTGTAAAGAAATACTTTGTGACCTTCATAGACGATTGCACGAGATACTGCTACATCTATCTACTGCGCAGTAAAGATGAAGCCTTGGAAAAATTCAAAGAGTACAAGCTGGAAGTCGAAAACCAACTTGAGAAAACCATAAAAATGGTTAGAAGTGATAGAGGAGGAGAATATAATGAACCTTTTGATGCGTTCTGTAGAGAACATGGTATAATTCATCAAACGACCGCTCCCTATTCACCGGAATTCAACGGAGTTACTGAAGAAAAGAACAAAACTCTCAAGGAAATGATGAATGCAATGTTGCAGGAATCTGGGTTAGCCCAGAACATGTGGGGGGGAAGCGCTGCTTACCTCAAATTATATTCTCAACAAAATACCACACAAAGTCACTGGGAAAACTCCATATGAACTTTGGAAAGGTAATGTACATTCGTATAAATACCTAAAAGTGTGGGGGTGCCTGGCAAAAGTTGAGCTGATTCAAAATTGAGCACTGTGAGACTATGTCTCTGCCCAGTTCCTAGGATGATAAAACAATGCTACCTGTGAATATTGAGGATAAGCGTTGGCTTTTAATGATTCCATAACTTTGTAATAGTGGAGTATGACAAGATACTTATGAAAGCAAGTTAATGGCAGATCACCTAGTGAGTGTGAAATGAGGGCCGTTTCTAGGAGAATGAAAGAGAGACTATATTCTCCAAGTTCACTCACGAAAAACCAGAAATGTTCAAGGCCAAAATGAACACAATAGAGAACTAAGTTCTACGAGAAATGAAGCTGAGTTATAGCTGTTGTCTCGGTTTACGTCAAAATCCGGGTGGTTTAAGACATCATGTTCACCTCCTGCCCAAGTAAACCCGACAGATATTAACAATGATTGGTTCAAAGCTGAAAAATGCTACATTCTCAGACACAGTGAATTTTCGTTTATACTCTCAAAAAGTCCGTCTGTCTAGTCAGTCTACTGAGTCTAGTAAGTCTAGTCAGTCGAGTTTGTCGAGTCTTCGTATGTTTAGAATCATTTCTATTCATGTGGGGGATTGTTGGATCAATTTTTTTAATAAAGCCAATGGGCTTATTAAATTGAATGAATGTGAATGAGAAATAGACTATTGGGTTCATGGAAAAGCCATAAACTTATTTGCTTAGTGGTTAAAGAGTAAAGCGTTTTATCCCACATCAGAAACTTTGTGGAATTAAATCTCCTCTCTTCTCCTATATATACGATCGCCTCTCTTGAGAGACATCCGATTAAACACACTTTCACAAGCTTTTCTAAAAGCAAAGAAAGAAGAAAGTTTCCAGCAATCTCTCACTTCTTTTCAAGTAAGTGTCTCGAGAGTATATTGTAGTATAATGTTCGACAGATCCGTTATCGAGTGTTCGCGATAACGGATTCAATGGTTGTATCATGGGACTCATGAATCTTCTTTATACAGTCGCACTACATGCGATTCTTTGAGTTAAGGAAATAGAGTTATTTCGCCTCCATTGTTTCGTCTCTGTTACATTATTTTATATCTTTTGTTTTCTTAACGTTTATTTACTACTTTCATTTACTACTTTCGTGATTAAATCGCACGAATTTTTTGGTCCTACAACTTGTTAGTTCCGAGTCCTCTCCAACAACGAAACCAAAAAATAAAAGAAAAATTTAAAATAAATCTTCACATCGTTTTTGTATCATACCCCCAATTTTCTTGTCTGTATTCTGGATTTTAGTTAGCCTTCAAAGAGTTTCTCTTCTTTTTCTCCATTTAATATTTCCAGAGTTATCTGCAATTTTCTTGGTAAGATTCTTCTTCATCTTTTTCCCATTTATTTTCTTCTTAAGGTCAATTCGAAATTCATCATGCACTGGAATCGAGACTTGTCGTTTTTTTTTTAATGAATCGCTACCTTTTGATAAAAGATTCTACAGACCAGAGACTTGTGTCTTTAGCACTGCTCAAGATTCAGTAAATTTACTAAAATGTCGAGAAATTCAAGCTCATCTTCGGTTTGTGATCTTATAATGCAACTTAAAAAAAAAAAAAAAAGAGTAGCTTTCACACTTCGGAAGTCTGGGTATGGATCCATTTGTTCAAAATTACCATAAAATGATTAACTTTATCAGAGATTGAGATTTACATTGTAGTGTTGCAATTAAACATAATTACCTTTTAACTCCTTATATTTAGGGTTTTAGCTTCAACTTCAAGACCTTTGGTCAAAAAAAAAGAAGCTTTAAGACATGAGCCTAAAATTTCGGCAAATAACATATAAAATTGTGCATTTGACGGCTTTTATAAGATTCGGGTCAATTCAACTTCAACCTGTCGTTAAAATGCCTCCTCTCTCGATCTTGTCCTTTTTTTTGTTTTCGTCTTAATTTATAATCGCAAATGTTTCGTAAAGCAGAGAGCTTTTGTCGTAGCTTCTTACAGAAATCACAAAAGGTTCGAAGAGAAAGAAAAGAGATGGGCATAGGAGTGTTGGGTTTGATCCCGATTTCATCACCAGACAGTCTAAAGAAAGTACTTCAAACACTTTCTGGAAAATGGGGAGACGTAGTGGAAGATCTCGAGAGTCTACAAGTGAAACCCATGAAAGGTGCAATGAGTAACCAAGTTTTCATGGTGAATTGGCCCACAAAGGAAAACAATTTTCACCACAGGAAGCTTCTCGTTCGAGTTTATGGCCAAGGAGTTGATCTGTTCTTCAACAGGAAAGACGAGATTCGTACGTTCGAAGTTGTCTCTCGATACGGTCACGGTCCTAGGCTCCTTGGCCGGTTTGCTGGCGGTCGAATCGAGGAGTTTATCAATTCCCGGGTATGTTCAGTTCCTTCTACATTCCGGCTTTCTTGTGCAATATATTCAGGCAATGACAGTGTCTGGTCTGGATTTGAGTATCAGGACCTTCGATTGTGTTTGTTTAGGAGATTTTGGGTCAATGTTGAACCGGGAAATACCAATAGAGGTATGCCCGGTTTAGCTGTCTATGGAATGAGATGGCTCTTGATGGGCATTTTGATTCATCACCATGGTTTGGGTTTTATCTATCTCAACTAATGCATTTTACGACTTTTGAACAGACTTTATCGGCCGCGGATCTTCGTGACCCGGAAGTATCTGCTCTTGTTGCGGGTAAGCTAAGAGAATTTCACGGTATAAACATTCCCGGTGATCGAAATGTGCTCATTTGGGATAGGATGAGGTGAGTAATCTTTCTCCATAATATGAAGCGTGAAGTGGTCAAAAACAATGACATAATCTTGGAAACACATGGCAGGAATTGGCTTGGACAAGCCAAGAGTCTGTGTACACCTGAAGATTCAGCAGAGTTTGGTCTAGACAACATCGAAGCTGAGATCGACTTGCTGGAACATGAGCTGCAGTATGAGTATAATAAGCAGCAGGAGATTGGGTTTTGTCACAATGATTTGCAGTTTGGTAACATCATGATTGATGAAGACACCAATGCCATTACTATCATTGTAAGTTAGTTTTTCATTACCCTTTCAAAATATCATCCTATCACACATGGACCAACGTGAGATTCTCTAACAGGACTACGAGTACGCTGGTTATAACCCGGTTGCATACGACATAGCAAATCACTTCTGTGAAATGGCGGCAAACTACCATTCTGACACTCCCCATATCTTGGACTACACTCTGTACCCAGGTACTCACTCGTTAACCCGGTTTCGGATCATCGACAAGTAACAAATACACTCGTATTTGAGTGGTTTTGGGAATTGCAGGAGAAGAGGAACGGAGGAGATTCATCTATAACTATCTCGGCTCTTCAGGTCAGATTCTCAAGGAATCATAGTTCCTTCTTGTTCTAGTCATAACAACGTCTCATGGACCATGGACCAATACGCCTTCTTCTTTTGTTAGGCGATGAACCAAAGGAAGAAGACATAAAACAGCTCTTGGAAGATGCTGAGAAGTACACATTGACAAGTCATCTGTTCTGGGGATTATGGGGAATCATCTCTGTAAGATATTTTCCCTCTCTTTTTCATTATTCCAATCCATATATAATGTAAATAGAGCAATCTAAAGAAAGTGTTCTGAAATGTGAATGTGATTGCGCAGGGATATGTGAACAAGATCGAGTTCGATTACGCTGAGTACTCAAGACAGAGATTCAAACAGTATTGGCTTCGAAAACCCGAGCTCTTGCCTTTGGAATAACTCTTGTTTTCAAACACCAATGATGTAATGCAAAGTTGTAACCAAAATTCTAAAACCAATGCTAATTAAGAAGTCAAGCTTAGAACCCTATTGAAACCAACTCTCCGATCTCTGAAATCCAAAAGCATAACGTTTCCAAATTGTAATTGAATACGACAAGAATCCAAACTAGTACATTGATACTTCTACATATGTACAAGAAATCAAAACCTGACCACAAATTCTCAACCAGTTTGACCTAAATCAAGAAACAGGAAGAAGAAGAAACGAACAATTCACCGATGGTTATGAAGAAGAAGGCTTTATAAGAGGCTGAGATGTTTTAGCCCATTCCTCTGGACTACACTTCACCTCCATTAACAAAGCCACAACTTCCTTCATCGTCGGTCTCTCCACGGGCGAAGGATTCACACAGAACATCGCGATCCCAAGTGTCTGAAGCATCTCTTGAACGATCTGATCCGGTAACCCTTGGAGCTTCACGTCAAGCACCGATAAAGCCGGTTCGAAGCTTCCCATCTTCTTCTTCACCCATTCCACTATGTGAAGCCCGTCGCCGATCTGTGGCTCCACGGCGCTCCGGCCACTCAGAATCTCCAGCAAAACGACGCCGTAACTGTACACGTCACTCTTCTCGGTTATGTTCATCGTGTATCCGTATTCTGCATAATTTCACAAAAGAAACCCTGAGCTTTAACAAAATTATTAAACAAACCACAATCTTTGTTCAATGCAAAAAAAAGAGTGAGGTGGGAAAAAACCGCAACCGACAAAACCGAACCGAACTAAACCAAAATACTTAAACCGAAATTGAATCAAACTTTATTTATCAACCGTTTGGTTTTACTATTTTAAAATCCGGAAAATAAAAACCGAAACTGAACCTTTTGTGTAACCAAACCGAAACGAATAAACTAAAATTCGTTTGATTTTTACATTTGTCATCATATATATGTGTATAAAGATAGATATAATTATGTTCCATAATTACAACATTAAATTAACTATTATTTGTTTATATTTAGTAGTGGTATTTGAAGAAAAAGCGAACCGAAATCAAAACGAAAATCAAACAGAAATTATCTCAAATCGAACCAAAACTAGACCAAATTTTAAATGATTTTATATGGTTTTCGTACTTAACCGAAAAATTCAAAACCAAAGAAACCGAACCAAACCTTAAACCGGATTACCAGCCACTACCAAAGAGAAGAAGAAAAAAAACTTGCCTGGTGCGATGTAGCCATAGGAGCCAGCGACTCGAGACATGGCGGTGTGATAATTCGGCGAATTCATCAGCTTCGCGAGCCCGAAATCGGCGAGGATCGCTTCGTATTTGGAATCGAGAAGAATGTTATTGCATTTCACGTCTCTGTGGATAATCGCCGGAACGCAATCGTGGTGGAGATAAGCGAGACCCTGAGCGGATCCGATCGCGATCTTATAACGAGTTTCCCAATCCAAGTTTCTGTTTCCTTGAAGCAGTTGCTGGAGATTCCCGTTTGGGAAGTAATTGTAGAGAAGCAGCTTCACTGATTTATTCGAACAGTAACCTAAAAGCTTCACGATGTTCCTGTGCCTGATGTTACCCAGGATCTGGATCTCCGCCGCGAAAGAATCGATTGCCGCGTGTTCACCTCCTCCTTCGTCGTTGTCTTTAGTTTTCCAGAGCTTCTTCACCGCAATGATCTCTCCGTTTGGCATTTCCGCTCTGTAAACGATTCCCGAGCAGCCTTTACCGATCACGTTCTCGTCTATCAAGCAATTCACGATGTTGTTGACGCTGATTCCAAGTTTCTGAAACGGAATGAAGGTCCATGGGTATGAGAAATCTTCTGCTGTTGATTGAGAAGAAGAAGAGGACATCATCGTTGATTTCTGAGCTGCGTAGCGGTGGTTGTTGCGTAAGACGAGAAGCCAAGCGGCTAGAATGGCGATGGTGATTGAAGCGAGGATTACAGCGATTAAAGCTACAATCTTTGGGGATCTGACTCCGTTGCTTTGACCAGTGCGTGATGAGCAAGTGACGCCGTCGATTGAATGGCAGAGATTGGTGTTTTGGAGATAAGAACTTGCGGATATCGTTTTGAAGAACGGTGTAGCTGGGATGGGACCTGAGAAGTTGTTGCAGGAGATGTTGAGAGAAGCTAGGCTCGTGAGGGAACCGAGGATTTTGATGTCACCGTGAAGCATGTTGCGTGAGAGATCGAGCGACTGCAACTGTGTGAGGCCAGAGAAGGTTTCAGGGATGTCTCCTGTGAAGGCATTGTAGCTCAAATCCAGGTTTATAGTCAAGCTCGTGGCTTGGCCGAGTTCCTGTGGGATTTCACCAGATAAACTGTTGAAGCTTAGATCAAGAAGTGTAAGCTTCTGCAGGTTCTTTATGGATTTAGGGATTTGGCCAGTGAGGAGATTGTTGTTGAGGATCAGCTTGTTCAAGTAACTGAAGTTGCCGAAACTCAGAGGTATGTTTCCGGTGAAGCTGTTTCTGCTCAGATCAAGCTGCTCCAGATTCACAAGGTTCCCTAGCTGAGCAGGAATATCTCCAGTGATGTAGTTGTTGTGCACATCTAAGAGCTCAAGCACAGTGATGTTAGAGATCTCGTAAGGAAACCCACCAGAGAAATGGTTCATGTAGAGATCAAGAAACACCAAGTTCTGTAACTCGCCTATCTCTTTAGGGACCTGACCTGAAAGTTGGTTCTCTCCGAGTCTTAGCCTCACAAGCGACTGGCATTTCGCTACGCTCTTTGGTAATCCACCTGATAAGGAGTTTCCTAAAAGGAGAAGTTTGCTGAGCCGCTTTAAACTGAAGAGCTCTTCTGGGATTCTTCCTGTCAGCTTGTTCCTAGAAAGGTCCAGGGCGACTAGGTCCGTGCAGTTGCCAAAAGAAGACGGAATTGTTCCTGAAACCGAGTTCTCCCACAAGAAAAAGCTCTGCAGCGACTTCAGGTTTCCGATTTGGGAGGGTATGGAGCCTGATAACTTGTTCTTGTCCAGCTGAAGAGCAATGAGGCTGGAACAGTTGCTTAGTTCCCAAGGAATCTGACCCGTGAACATATTATCAGACAACTGAAGCTGCTCTAACCAGACAAGCTTCCCTAAATCTCCAGGAATTTCACCGGATAGATCGTTGGCCGAAACATCAAACACCACGAGGGAAGAGCAGTTGGAAATCTCAGGTGGGATGACTCCAGATAAAGAATTTCCCCATAGAAGCAAGCTAGTGATCTTCTGGAGCTTACCCAGTTCCTTTGGGATGGATCCAGTGAGCTTGTTCATGTGCAAATACAAGTTCCTGAGCTCTGAGCACAAACCCAGTTGAGATGGGATATTACCAGAGACCTCAGTGTCATACAGAGCCAAAGTTTGCAAATTTACCAAGTTCCCAAATGTGGAAGGGATTTGACCTGACAAACCACTGGCTGCAAACCCTAGAGTTGTCAAATTCGTCAGAAACCCTAGCTGGGCAGGGATAGGGCCTCCGAGATTAGGGTTACCACCAAGCCTTAACTGCTGAAGAGAGACCAAAGAGCCTAAACTTGAAGGAATCGAACCATTCAACAGATTGTCCTGAAGACAAAGAACTTGCAAAGAAAAGAGATTTGAAATCTGTGAAGGGATTGAGCCAGAGAGCTTGTTGGCATTCAAGATAAGGAACTGGAGAGAAGAGAGGCGGCCAAGCTCTGATGGGATTGGACCAGAGAGAGAGTTTGAAGAAAGGTCGAGAAGCCTGAGGTGGGTGAGTTTTCCAAATGAAGGAGGGATTGGGCCAGAGAGGTTTGTGGAGGAGAGGTTTAGGAACTGCAATGAGGAGAGAGAAGATAGGTCTGGGATTGAAGACAGGTTAAGGAAAGTGTCGGGGATAGAGACAGAGATCACTCTGTTGTCTGCAGAACATGTAATGCCATACCATGAACATGGTGTCTGGTCTTGTGGGTCCCATGAGGAGAAGAGTGTTGAAGAAGAGGATAGTGATTGTCTCTTGAGAGAGAGAAGAGCTTGGCCATCTGATGAAAGAGAAAGAGTGGGTTGTGCCATGGAGACCCATGAACAACAACAAAAGAACAAGAACAAGAAGAAAAGATTCAACTGTTTGCTGCTACAATCGAAGGATTGACGCTTTAAGATGAAAATATGGTTGAAAGGAAATAAACTGGTGAAATGGTTTGGTTCTTTCTCCATCTTTGGTAATGGAATGATTGGAGATTCAATTGGTGGTGGTGGTGTAATGGAAGATGAGGAAGAAAAGAAAAGTTCTCTTATCTTTCTTTTTTTTTGTTGAACCTTGAGGAGACAAGAAGCATGTGTAAGGGCTTTGCTTTCTGATTGCTTAGGGTTTACACTAAACCATTGCAGAACAAGAACAGCAAGAGCAATAACTGTAGATAATAACCATGTGGAGCTAAGAGTGAGGTCTTCACACTCTCTCCCATGGAGAAACTCTCTGGCCGGGGGGCAATAGATTGAAACTTTACCCGGCGACGGTGGTGGTAATGGTGGCTGCGGCGGAGCTAAGAGGTTGATGAAGGCGACGACGTTGGAGTTTGAGTCTCACTTTCTCTCTCTCTGTCTCTTTCTTCTCGTTTGTTGTTGTTGTTGCTGCCTTGGGAAGACTAATAGTAGTAATAAGATTGAATAGTTAAAGCTTAAATATTATTATATTATGAGTTTTTAAATTATTATAGTGCAGTGTTTTGGGCGCCACCGGATTTTCTTCCGTTTTTTCGTGGATGTGTGTGCAATGTATACATCTTGTATCTATCTATATAAACACTACATGCAATACTTTCTGAAAATATTCAAAACTTTTAACATCACTCTAGATTTCTACAATAAACAACTCTGTAACTATTTCAAAACCCGAGGTTTTTAATTTAAGTCTTCCTTCCAAAAATCAAGGTTAATTATGTTTTGCTTTATACTCCGTCCGTTTCACAAAGATTATCATTTTAACATTTTGTTTTTGTTTCACAAAAATTGTCATTTTGTATTTTCAATGCAAAATTTTTATTAAAAATCAAGTTTTAACTCTATTATTTTAATGTATTAATTAGAAAGAGAAATTTTGTTTAGTATATTAATAAAGAGTAAAATATAATTTTTATTAGTTTTCTTAATGTGTGAAATGTGTCAAAATGACACTTTTTGTGAAACATAGAGAGTATAAAGTTTACTAGTAGCTGATCCGCGCTTCGCGCAAAATTTTGTATTGTGTTTACTGACATACAGTTAGAAAAAATGGCGATATCAAATTTTTTATTAAATTCTATATTTCAAAAAATAGCTTTTTAATATTTATAATTTTTAATGGTTTTATATCGATGTACTTATACATATACAATATTTAGAAGACGATTATATACTACATTAATCATAACTTTAAAATCAAATTTTGTTTGTAAATATCTTAAGATTTATGTAAGTTTATGATTTCCGAATATCCATAATCACATATCCAATTCTGAATAGTTGCATTAGAGTCAAGTCATTTCCACATAAATCATCATGCAGTTAGTCATTTAATTCGTTGACAAAAAAAAGTTAGTCATTTAATCATTTGAGAGTATCTCGATTCTCTGACGTGTTTTCAAGATGTTCTCTCTCTCTCTCTCTGTCTTTCTCTCTCTCTCTCAACGCGACAAATTGAACCACAAACAACATTTTGGCCCGGTTCAAACATAACATTCACTATCTTCCTCATGTTTTTTTTTTCCTGGCCATTCTCAATATGTCTCCACTCCGACTTGAGCTTTGTATAATTTTCCGGAGGACTTTACCCATTCTCTGTCTCGATGATTGGCTTGAACATGTTAACATTATGTGATACCACAATTTACTTCGCATAATATGCATTCTCGCATACCCATTAAAATATCAGAGTTGTCATTCAAGTTTCTGGAATGACACTGAAGGTTAGGCAGATTTGGTTAAATCAGATTCAAATCCGGTTATCCTAAAAATTTATAGTTTATTATTAAAATTTTATGGTTTTACTATCCATATCTACTCAATCATTTAAATAAAGTAAACAAATTTCAATAATAATGAAAAAATGCATCAATATATATAAGCTATCATTTATAAAGAAATGTCTTTTCAAATTCTTGTTAAAATTAATATATTAATGGATAATAGTTACTATGAGAATTAAAGTGTAATATAATACAAATATAATAAATTATATAAACAATTCAAAACTAACAAATGAGTTGATGATGTGTCACAATTTAAGATATGAGAAGATGATGTGGCATCATGAGAAAAGAACACATTCTACTTTATATATATAGATTCACGGACCAATAAGTTTTGTATAAATTTTTAAGTGTATCATCACTTTGTTTTGTTTGAATATACATTCGTTTCAAAAATTATTAATATATAGGATTGTAATACTTTCTAAATTGGATGAGATTTTCGTGGAAATCACATCGGTACAGTGATTGAGTAAGAGTTTCATTAATACTTTTACACCAGAAGATATAAAGTTTGATTCCCGGAGAATGTCAAATTAATAGAGGCAATTTTACATGAGATTTCTAGTATGGTGCAAGTAAAGCCGTTCGTCATGGTCCAGCTGTCAAGGTAAAACTGTCCATCACGAACATAAAGCAGATAGAACCATCTGTCGTGGATCCTTGTAGGCAGATATAATTATTCGTTGTAGAATCGTCCATTGTTTTCATAATTTGTACTAGATAACTATTTAGACGATAAAAAAATAGTTTCATTGATGCGCACAGTATCAAAGCTAATACCCATATTACTCACATCTTTGATTTCTTAACGTTTGTTATAGATTTATCAATGATAAAGTGAAGAAAACTTAAAAGTTTTCATGTTTCAAGATAAAAAATGGTGAATTGAGTGTATATAGTCAGTTGACCAAAAAAATAGGTAAGTATTAGTTAGACTTTATAAATTAGGTAAGGAGGAAAGAGAAAATCCAAAATATCTTTTGTTTTTTTAATAATTACAAAAATGTCATTGGTCTGAAACTCATTTTCTGACAAAAGAATCCGGCGACACTGTTCATCAAACGGCTGTGGTACTATTCATCAAAACTCGACGACCACTGTTCATAACTAGAAAAACATATAGTTAGCATCGTTAACATTATCATGTTAAACCAGTTATCATTGTTAGTATCGTGAACATATAGTTAGTATCGTTAACATTGTCATGTTTAACCAGTTATCATGTTCATTGTTATGAAATTGTGATGTTAAACCAGTTATCATATCATAAATTATCGTGTTAATCCAATTATCATTTCGCAGAAATTTTGGAAATATGAAAATATAAAAATTATTGTGATAATCCGGTTATCATATCATAGAAACTATGTGTTATTGGTTATCTAACTTTGTTATCATCACAAAGGTATACTGATAATCTATTGGATAACTTTGTTATTGGTTAACTTCAAGTAATTAACACATAAAAATCATCAAACTAGAAAAAAAAATTGAACACCACCATAGTGACCAACGCCGGCACCATCGTCACCGGCGTCGCCACCATCGCGGTCTTTTCCGTCGTCACCGCCGTCCTCGACCTCGTGGACAACTCTTCTTCTTCTTCTTCCCCGTTTCTTCTTTCTTCTTTCTTCCTCTTCTTCTTCTTCCTCGTTTCTTCTTTCTTCTTTTTTCTTCTTTCTTCTTCCCCTTTCTTCTCTCTTCTCCTCCTTTCTTCTCCATCATGAATAGTAATTCATGAGAGAGAAATATTGATAACGGATATTTTCGATTTCAATTATCCAAGTGTACTCATGTCATTGTAGCACTTGAGATGTCAATCCATAATGGGTTAAGATTAAACACTAAGAATACATAAAACTTCTTAATCTAAGCAATTCAAGAAGAGGTTTTCTAACAACCTAAATGATATTGAAAACAAGCTCGATTTAACTAAACTAAAATATAGAAACTCAAACTAAAACACAAATTACGCTTTAAGACAATACTAAAAACGAATCCAAGGGTGAAGTATGAGATTATTGGTAACTTTAGAGGTTCACAATGATGCCAATATACTCAAGTAATACTAATCCTTAGATCACAATCATTAAACAAGACTAACCCAATTCCTTGGAATTAGTCACTTTGGAAATTACCAAATCAAGAACAAATTCCCATTTGTGAATTAATAATTTCTAAGCATTAGAAACAAGATCATTTAATCAATAAACATCTTAGACAACTATTTCCATATGCTAAGAATGTAATATCCCTTGATTAGTTCATTGGAGAATTTCATCGAACACATTCCGGGCGAGAAATTCCCTATGATCTAAATCAACTTGATCATGGTTGATTTAGCATTAAGAACACTAAACAAGGAAGGATCATTAATAATCTAGGCCCTAACATCATTGATTCACAATAAAATTACATAAATATACTTCACCTTATAATTCTAGAAAACTACTCACAACCCATGTTTATCTCCACAAATCCCATAAAGGAAGTGTTTAGATTCATGGAAGATGATAGAATTAAACAAGAACTTGCATAAATCACTCAAGAATCTCTTACAATCTCCATTTTTCTCTCTAAAGTCGAGTTTTACAAAGTCAAAAACAAGATAGATGCTTAATTAGGTATCTGATAATTTATACAAAGTTGGGTCGCATGAGTCACATCGGGGTGCATCATACCGATGCAGCACCCCGATGTGAGTTAGCCGAATTGTCCGGAGGAGTCGCGTCGGTATGCTTCTCGCCGATGCATGATGCCGAGGATTCTCATGTCTCGTCGGAGGGAAGCTGCATCGGTGTGCTGTTGCCCGATGCACGACACCGATGTGAGTTAGCCGAATGGTCCGGCAAGATCGCATCGGTGTGCACCATCCCGATGTGGCACCCCGAGGATTCTCCTGTCTCTTATCTCTATTGGCGTCGGTGTGCATCATACCGATGCAGGATCCCGAAATGACTTCTGTTTTTAAACAGAAGTATTTTGGTATGCATCACGCCGATGCATGACCCCAAAATGGCTTCTGTTTTCCTCTTCTCCTTGTACTTCTCTTCCTTTGGCGATTTCCTTTGCTCTTGATCCAAATGCCATCATCTCCAAACTCCTCGATGCTTCCATAAGCACCTAGAAACACTCCAAACAATGCAAGACTCACATGACCTATAAGTTTATGGAATGTTAAGGAAAAGCTACAAAAATGCATGCAAAAGACACAAAAGCCAAATGAAATATATGTTAAAAAGAGTTAAAATATGCAAATATCAAATATGCAAAATGAAATTAGTTAGAAAAAGTAGGGTTAAGTTAGATTTTTTTAAAACAGTTTTGGAAGAATAGTATTAAGTACACTTAATTTACTTGTTATAAAATGCAATTACCCTAAAAGGAAAGGATTTTAGAGGAAAGGATATCAGTTGTAACGTATAAGCAACTTGGGTTATTATATTTGTAGATATAATGTTATATCCACACATATATTTTAGTGGTTTAGGGTGTGATGATAAAATCAAACAACGAAGCAATGTAGCTAACAAAGTAACAATACATGTTATTGCTCTTGTCTTCTTCTCTCTTTGTCGGCTGCTCCCAACCGTTGGATCTTCTTACTCACTCTCTTTTTTTACTCTCTAAAGTAGATCAACCCATATTCTACGAGATTATATATGCAAAGTGGTGATGTATTAATTGGTTGCACCGTATATATATATGGGTTGTTTCTATTGATAGGGGTTAAACTGATCTATGCTCACTAGGTGATTACACTTGATTATCAATAGATGAAAATTCGATTATACTAATGACCTTTTTGTAAAATTTACGAAATTGATTATTGTTTTAGCCATGGTAACTGGTAAGGAAACATGAGAGATTGATACATCAGTATTTTTTGAGAACTTATTTCTCAAACACTATATAGAAGATTATTGTAAATCTTCCTAACTTCAGATAGTTAATAAATAACAATAAAAAAATGCTGATGTAAAATAAAAAAAAACTATCTATTACTAAATAAGAGTGATCTCGCATACTAACAATAAAGTTAATGTTTTATCAAAAAAAAGTGAGGTTAATCAAAGATGTGATATTTACGAACACAATGATTAAATATTATTCCTTCCGATTTATATTAAGTGTCGTTGTAGAACTTAAATTATGTTTCATAATAAATGTCATTTTTATGTTTTTAATACAAATTTTTATAAAAACAGAATATAGTTTTATTTCTACTACTTTAATGTAGTAGTTATTAAAATAAAATCTAATATATAATGAGTGAATGGATTCTCTTCAGCGTTTACACCTCATCACTTCAGAACAAATCAAAATGTGACATATGTCCAATTATTTATTACATAAAAAATCATTTCATTTGAATTATAATATTTAAAAATCATTAAAATATTAACATATAATAAATGAAATTCAGATTTAATTGAGAAACATCATAAATATATAATCATTAGATAATACGAGATTTTAAATGCATTTTTTGTTTTTCTGTGTGATTTAATCGTCATTTTCGAACTAACAAAGATAATTCAATTTTAATGTAAGTGGAAAACAAAAATGACAATAGATTAAGAAAGTTTCTAACAATTAAAATAAAAATCAGAATAGTAAACCATACGACAAAAATGTATTCAATACATAATCAAAGAGATAACAAGTTATCAAGGAAGAAGATAACAAATAAAAAACATAAAACGGAAATAAAAATAAATACAAAAATTTAAAAGCGTAGAAATGAGAAACAAAATAGTGAAAGATATGTCAAAACAAAAACTCAAAATGGTAAATTGAGAAAGTTTAAAAGTGTAAAGAACAAGTTAATATTCAAGAATAAACAGATGGAATAGATTACGATAGTTATTATAAAAAAGAAAAAAATATACAAAAGAAGACACAAAAGAATATTGATAGTTGAATTGAATGTCTACATATATAACTTTATTAACGTCAAACAAATATATTTTTATTAACACAAAATAAAATAAAATGTCGGTTCTCTCCTAGTTATATATTAAAAAAGGTAGAATAGAAAATTTAATTGTTTTCTTAATTAATGTTAAAAATTCTTAAACGGTACTTAATATGAAATAGATGGAGTAGATAATTTATATAGAAAATTTTGTATGCGTTAAGTGGTCATGAATGATGCAAAAGACCCATAAATTCTATGACGCAAATATTTTAATTCTACTACAAACATCAATCAAATATCTATTTAATTCCAAATATAAAACGATATCTTTTAACTGTGAAACAAAAGTAGGTGTTGAAATGACACTTGCTATGAAGTAGAGAGTATGAAAAATACTCAAGTAATCAGTCTTGGACCTGGAAATTTTTACTGGCTTTGAGACCTTTAGCGAAGCTTCTCATTGGATGCGAGATAGGAGATGGGACTTCAGCTAGCTTCTGGTTCGAAAACTGGTTACCTTTGGGTCGTCTTATTGATTTCATCGGCCCTAATGGTCCACGAAGGATTGGTCTACCTCTGGATTCGACAGTTTCCCAAGCTACTATGGAGGTGATAGGATGGAGAGTATTGCCAATGAGCTCTAGAAACGCGGAGATTTGTATCCTTCGGAATATCCTAACCTCTATTGATCCCCCTAATTTTTAGAGTGGTGCAGATGTTTTTACCTAGGGCTTAGAAGGATCGAGACGTCACTACTTCTCGACAATGACTACTTGGGAATTGGTAAGACCTTCAGGTTAGTTGGTAACCTGGCTCAATGCTGTTTGGTTTGCTCACTCAGTTCCGCGACATGCCTTTCATTTATGGACAGCAAATTTGGATCGTCTACCAACGAAGGAAAGAATGATTTCTTGGGGGATACCTGTTCAAGCCACATGCTGTCTTTGCAATGCCATGCCAGAAAATCGAGATCACCTCTTCATCTCTTGTAACTTCTCCAAACAGGTTTGGGATATCATCCTCCATCGTCTTTGCTCTCAGTCTGGGTCTCTTGTAAATTGGGAATGTCTAATCTCTTGGATACTGTCTTCCTCTCGACATATCTCAAAGACTCTGAAAAACATTGCTGTTCAAGCCACCATTTATTTCTTATGGAGGGAAAGGAATAACCGTATTCACTTAATCAGGCCCACTCAAGTTGAAGGTCTCTTCAAACAAATCGATCGATCTATTAAGGACGCACTCCTCGCAAGACTCTCCAAAAAGGGATGCCAAGGTTTGCTCTCGCAATGGTTCACCAACTCTTAGCCTTCTAGTATGCAACTCTCATTTTTCAATTAGTTCTCAAGGCTGTTAATTTTTTTTGGGCCTTTGTAGCTGTCTGTTTTATGATAAAACAATGTAATCGAACTATTGTTATTTGTTTGATAATAAATTCACATTTTATCTAAAAAAAAAAAAAACTCAAGTACACGAAAATAATTTGTTGTTCATTTGGTGAACTAGATAGTTTTTATAAAGGTTGAGTTGTTATGATATCCCACATCCGAAGTTAAAAATGACATAAAGTAATATATATATAAAAAAAATTAATCCACTTATTATCAATTGATTTTAACTTAGAAATTCATAAAATTTAACATCAAATTGAGATGGGCTAATAATTAAAATTCATTATTTTGAAGGAAAGTGCTAAGTTAGAAGTTGATTATTAATTGAAAGTGCATGAAATATAAAGGAGTTATTGTTGACAAACTTGAATTTTAAAGAATGCTACAAACCTATTATATTAGATAGTCCGACGAATTAATGATAACAAAAGATCCCATTTTTATTGGTAATGAATGGAGTATATGAATAAGGAACACACAAGTGATGAGAGGCAGCATGGGACAGAGTGAAAGTTAAAAACTTAATAAGTGAGTTTGGAGGGAAGCCCCTTTTGTTCGTGTCGTGTTTCTTTGATTAAGGAACGGTTTTTTTTTTTCCTTTTTAAATGTCAATTGATTAAAGAAATTGTCGTAAGCCTACAAAAATAACTATAATTAGTTAAAACGATACGTAAAATGAAATTACATTACCAAGACAGAGGAGGTGGGTGCGTTTTGGGAGGTGAGCAGCATCAAAGATTGTTTATAAAAAAACACTCACATGAAGGAGAGAGGCGCTATAAACGTAAAATATATTTTAGATTTTGACCTCTTTTTACTCCCCATTTAAAGTTTTGTACATACGATAGATAAGTTGATAAGATCATACCTTTGCTTTAAAGATTTTGTTTTCAGTAAAATAATTATCCGACGTCAATAGTTCAATCAGTATATAGCCATCCAAAAAATGTTGGAATTGCAAAGTCGAGATTTGATATTTATTTTTTTATTAATTTTTTTTAATACCATTTTATTTCATTTTAGATTCTCCCTTAACGGGAGACCATTTAAAGGTACAGATAGAGTTACAATGCTGAGCACAACGATACAAGTAAACGATGGTTGAATTGATAATGAGAACTATTACTATTCAAACATAGCTAGAAGGAAATAGTTGAAGATGGATTGCTAAAATTGGACATACCCGAACCATGTAGACAAAAAGGATTCCACTGATGGACGGGTATGATTCCGATCTATTGCTTTCCTATCTAATCCCACCAATTTGGCACGAATTAACGAACGAATCTCTCGAGCTATCTGATTCGATGGGTTGGACACCGATCTGTGTAGTTTTGAGTTTCGTTCTTTCCACAAATCATACAAACATGTTTGGAGAATCAGCTTGCAAATGATGTTGAGCTTTGAATTCCGAGAAGGTGATCTTACACAATCTACTATATCGTCCAAAGAGGAAGGAGGAGATAACGTATGATGAGTGAAGAATGATGACCATACCTGAGAAGAGTATAGACAATCGAAGAATAGATGGGAGCGATTCTATGGGCAAATACCACAAAGGAGACATTCCGAGGAGACGTGGAGGCCCCAGCTTCGTAGCCTATCCCTGGTTGTCAATCTGTCCCTGCAAATAACCCAATGGAGAAATGCATGTTTGGGGATACAATGAGGAAACCAAACCGACCTGGCCCAAGAAACCGAAGGACCAGATGGGTGAAGAGAATCCCAAGTTTTCGATGCAGAAAACATTCCTGGCTCACTGAACGAATCCAATTTTCATTTGAAAGCATCTTGTCGAGAAGAATGAATGCACTCAGCAGGTGGTAGAACTGCCTGTATGAGCACAACTATGGGATGACGACCCCTTGGAAAGAGCCATGAACCATTTGAAATCGCTTGACTAATTGTGAAAGAACGCTGAAGACCCACAACTCTAGGGCCATTGGAACCTGTCAACTCAATCAAAGGACCCAATCCCGTCTAATTATCGAGCCAGAACTTTGCTTCTTCTCCCGAACTAACGGTGCAACAGAGAAATGGTCTTGCGAGAGGACGAAGTTTCAGAAGCTTCTTCCATATCCAGCTCCCAGATGAATCCACCGAGTGGTCCCAAAAAGACCTCCCCCGTAGAAGAATGTTCTTAACCCATGATACCCAAAGCGAACCGCCCTTTGTAAAAAGAATCCAGATAAGCTTGAGACCAAACACTTTATTCCAAGCATCAAGCCTTGGAAGACCCAAGCCCCATGCTTCCTTTGAAGTACATATTGATGCCTAAAAGACTTTTGCTCCACAGGCTGAAGTTGACTCACCCAACCATAAAAAAGCACAACACATTCTCTCTAGTTCCGCCAAGCAACCTTTCGGTAGTGGGAAGACTGATGCCCAGAAATTGATGATCCCAAATAACACAGATTTAATAAGTTGCAAACGGCTAGCAAATGAGAGATGTTTGAATTGCCATGAGGAAATTCTCCGATTGACTCTGTCGAGAAGAGGTTGATAATCGTCCGGCTTCATTTTATGAGGTAACAGAGGGAGACCAAGATACCTTACTGGTAAGCGCCATGCAGAAGTCCAAATCGATCTGATATAGATTGAGTTAACGAACTTTCACCGCCATCCAAAAACAAAGCAGATTTTCTGAGGTTAATAGCTAGCCCAGAAGCTAAGTAGAAACGCCTAAAAGCTTGGAAAATCCCGTAAGTGATGTTTCAGATCCATCAAAGAAAACCAATACATCATCAGCAAAACTCAAATGTGTTATAAGAGGATCTCGACATTTTGGATGAGGTGAAAACTGATTATGAACCACCGCTTGATCTAGCTCTTTTGAGAGAACATCCATTGCTAAATCGAAGAGGGAAGAGGAAATTATGTCACCTTGACGAAGACCCTTTTTGCTGTGAAAGTAACCAACCAGTTCTCCATTTAACGCCACAAAGTAAGAGGGTGTACGTGCAAATACATTCTTTAATCCAACCAATGAAAATCTGAGGCAACTCTAAGGCGTTTAAAATGTTTAGAACAAACTTCTAGCCAAGATTATCATATGCTTTGGAGATATTTACTTGAAGGCAGCCCCTTGTTGCCTCTCCAGGCTTGTGGAAATATGAGACCAACTATGACGCTAACAACACGTTTTCACAAAGAAGTCTTCCCGGTACAAATCCCACCTGATTGCTCTGAACCGCATCTGACAAAAACAGTTTGAGTCTTAACAAAAGAATTCGAGAGATCACCTTATAGATGGTATTGCAGCAGGACACAGGTCTGAAATCCTGTAGTTTGTCTGCTCCTGGTCTTTTAGGAATGAGAGCAATCGCAGTTGCATTAACCTGATTCAACATTCTTGAGGAGATAAAAAAATCTCGAATCGCCTCTGTTACATCGACCCCTACAAGCTCCCAAGATGAAATGAAAAACTCTGGAGTAAATCCATCAGGTCCCGAAGCCTTACTCAAAGGAAAGGAGAACAAAGCTAGACGAATCTCTTCTGCCGAGGGAATAACTGAAAGTCGAGCTGATAAACCTGCTGAGCAACGAAAGGGGTGGATAGCCTGAATTTGCGCAATAGAATAAGGGGTTACCATTGCATTTGGAGAGCCTAGCAAGTTGAAGTAGAACTGAACCACCAAATCTTTCAGCTGATTGCTCTCTGAAATCTTTGTGTTGTCTTCCAATCTGAGATAGTGAATAACATTCAATGCTAAGTTAGCCTTCACCGATTTATGGAAGAAGCTAGTGTTGGCATCTCCCACATCTAACCATCTTATTCTCGATTTCAGACGAAAGAAACACTCCTCAGCTGCTGCCCAAAACTCTCAAGCCTCCCTCGCTACCCTCTCCTCTTCAAACAGACTTTGTGAAGGAGTAGAAAGAACTCGAGTTTGAACCTCGAGTTTGAACCTCCTCCAATAATTCGAATGCTTCCCTTGACCTTAGCTGAATATTACTAAAGATGTCTTTGTTAAGAGACTTGCAAAAGAACTTTTCTATCTCTCATCCTCCTATAAAGCAAAACCATTAGAGGACCTGGGAAAGAAGAGTCATTCCATGCTTCTACCATAAGCTCATGATAATCATGATGAGTGGTAAGGAAGAAGAAGAATTTGAACGGAGTTTTTCTTCTATATTCTATCTCCTCCAAAGTGAGAAGACACGGGGAGTGGTCAGACGGCCCAAAGGCATTAAATAGAGCTGAAGAGACAGGGTACTTGTCTACCCACGCCTCATTTTCCAAAGCCCTATCAAGCTTCATAGTGATTGGATTTCCGGGTTGACGATTAGACCAAGTCATAGAGCAACCTCTCATTGGTAAGTCAAAAAGATTGCTCGAAGATAGGCAAATATGAAAGTCCAACATTCTCTGTCTTGAAAGAGCGTAAGGAAAGAGAGAGAACATTTCATCCGAGGAGATCGAGAACCTGATTGAAGTCGCCTAACACCGCCCAAGGGGACTGAGCCATGAGATTTTCCCAGAGCTCTCTCCGAGTAACCTCGACATTCCTTGCATAAACCAATCCCAAAGTAAAAGATTGATTGTTTGCTGGATTGTGAACGCCACACAGAATCAACTGATCTAATTTGAAATAAGTAACCACCGATAATGAAGGATTCCAAACCAAAATAATCCTTCCATTTGAAGCTTCCGAGGAATAGTTAGTTTCGAATCTCCAATCTGGAAGAACTTTATTCATTACTACGGAGAGGTTATGCTGCTGCACACGAGTCTCCAAAAATTATTCATTTAATATGAGATTTTTTACCACTTTTGACACTTTCAAAAATTAAGTTTCTCAAGTTTCTCATGTTACCCACTTTAGATTTTCATTTATCATTAATAACACTTCCGGTTTTGACATGTGAGTACACTATATTATAGTACCCATAACAACACTTTTATCGTACCCAAAATCCAAACATTCTGATGAACCTATCCGCCGAAAAACCCACCAAAAAATTGGTCAAAACTATTTCGTCAAAAATGAGTACCAACATAATCATGATTAATGAGTCTGATCATGTGGGATTGATTGGATCCTTGAGCGATAGTTTAGAATCTCTTGATGGTGATCAAGACATGATTCACGAAATGTACAAGTAAGCTGTAATATGAGTAATATTAACTTATAGGTTGACTTCCACTTCAATTATTGATTTAAGTCAATTATTGATTTAAGCCATGAATTAGCATGGCAACCAGTAATTCGACCTTTTGGAACTCAGTGAATTTTTCGGTTTTTTTTGTTTAAAAAATGTTAAATTTATTCAGTTAAAAAACATGTTTACAACAAGGGTGAACGTTTAAGAATTCTTCGATTTGTGTGTTATATTTCCCCATTTTTATTTTATAATAATAAACAAATCAAGTTTATCTTAATCTTGTATAACTTTTAAACAAACCATTTTTTTGGTTATATACCCTAGAAAAGATAGATGGTTTAGTAGTAATAAATATGTCTCTAACATAGTGACAAACAAAAAGGTATCCAACAAATGTTATTTAACAAGTAGGTTAGCTGGAGCAACAATTAATTAGCGGCCGCGTTAAAGCATTTGCTTTTGGAGCGTGGATGCAGACAAATTAGCTGCACTTGTTATACGCTTAGTTATTTAATTAGTATGTTCAATGAAGTCTCTAATCGCCGCCTACAAAATGCTTCGTATCTCATTCGATTTTACCTGATTAATTTTTTATGAATTTCCAATACAAAACAAATAACAATGAGTGTATTAAATTATTAATCAACCCTTTAGCAAAAAAGCAATGAGTATATTAAATCAATATTATTTTAGGTTTCATCTCATTTTTTGATAAGTGATATAATTTTTGTTAAATTCAAGTTAAATTTATTTGATTTTTGATTTTTGATTTTTGATAAATTCAAGTTAAATTTTTGTTAAATTCAAGTTAAATTTGATTTTTGACAAATTAACTTGATTTTTGATAAATTCAAGTTAAATTTTTGTTAAATTCAAGTTAAAATTTTGAAACATTTTTGTTGTTAATATTGTAATATTTGTAGATGTTTATCAAGAAGTAAGCTCGTAGTCTTCTCAAACGAGGACCAAAACATTTTTTGTTTTTGTTAAAGACCGAGGACCAAAACATGTTAAATTGATATTTCTGTTTCTTCTCCATCGTCAATGCTTGAATTCGTGTTTATTGTTCGATAGTCCATCGATTTTTTTGTTCTTAAAGATAAACCAAAGTCCTCCGATTATTCATATTTATAAATTTTGACCGTTGTAATTCCAGCTACAATAGTTTAGCGCTAGAAGAAGAGGATAAGCAACTCTAACTCCAACACAGAAGAACCACCATGGAAGAACATGCAATCATTTGTGAAGTCATGGATAAGGTTACCAGCGACCTGACCACTATGGTAGAAGGGGCATTGTCTGCGATGAACCGAAACTTGGAAAAAGTTGTTTCGGATCATGCAATATTGGCACAATCATTGGATGAGCTTCGCACAGAGGTGGTGCGAACGCGAGTTCCGCCATCACAAGGTGTTTCACCAACACCGATTCATGGTGTCTCACCGGCACCGACGCATACTGTGCCACTTGGAAGTAATGGAAATAGTATTACGTCCCCAAGTTTATCTTACTTAGGGACTGGTCCGTTCCATCATGGCCAGAACAGTGGAAATGCACAGTTGCCTTTGGAGGATGGAATATGGGTCGAGCCACTGACTTTTCCTCCACCACCTCCTTTTCATCCGTTGAAACCGGATCAAATATCAGTCTTGACCCCGGAGTCCGGGCGAAGGAACGGACAAAGCTAATACGGTCCTCAGAGGGTTGATCCCTCGACTTTTCCTCCACCACCTCCTTTTGATCCGCTTAATTCGCACCAGCGAAACCCATATCAAAGACCTGTCCTGACCCCAGATTCCGAGCGAAGGAACTGTCATGGCCAGTTTGGTCCGCAAATGGCAGGAAAACGCGACAAGCTTGTCCGTAATCCTAAAAGGCATATGGATCCAGCGAGTATGTAATACATTCATCGGGCGTTGGCAGAAAATAGGGAAGGATTACATGATGTGAATTTACTAGTCCATAGGGCCACTAGTGCCGCCCCCGAGATCGATCGTGTGGTCGAAGAGACTAAGCGAACTCCGTTCTCGGATCGGATTGAAAAATACACCCACAAAGATGTGGGAAAGCTTAAGAACGATCTATTGATAGTTTTTTCCCAGCTTTCAGTCAGATTTCTGAAGCAATACTTAGTGTTTATTCAGAAGACCACCTCATGAGTGGAAATTTGGGCCCTGTCACAAGGACCTCGTGATACGCTCCGATCATACCTCCTCACAAAGTTTAAGGAAGTGATATGATTGTGGCATGAATCCAAGTTTAGAGATTAATTGGTGGTTAATACACATGCCACAAATCGGAATGCACTTCACCAAGGTGCGGGCTTTGCAACAACCGAAGAAGAACGCCTCACACTAGCAGAGTGCTACAAGAATTCAAAGCCTCAGTATCTGGAATCATAATTGCCCCCCCCCCCCCCGATATATCATGGTTTTTACCCGTTTTAAACCATGATATATGTCTCGTTTATAGAGTCTTTCTAGTATTTTTGGAGTCTTTTTGAGTCTTTTCAGGTTTAGGTACGTTTGGAGCTAAATTGGAGATATTAAAACATTCTGGAGCATTTTGGAGCTAAGCAATGATCATGTAGCTGTGAGGGTCGATTTGAGGTCCTTGTGTCGAGCGATACCGACTGCATGAAGAAAGCAAACGTGACTTTTTCCTTATCTGAAGAAATTGCACTTTAGTCCAGAAGTCTTTATTATTTACAAGAAGCCCCAAAACGTGTTTTATGATATAATTAGGTTTTTCAGCCACTTGTTTTGGCTAAGCTTTATTCTACTTTTGATTTTGGTGAGAGAGCTTTTGAGGGAGACAAGTCTGAAACTCTGTTTGTTCAAGAGAAGATTTCAGACCCTTTGTTTATTCTCTATATCATTACTTTTGAGTTTTATTCAATCATGTTGTTTTACTTAATCTCCATGTCTGAGTAGATCTCCTTTTAGGTTTAGGGTTCTCATGAAGGGTCTCTTTGTATGCTAAGTTAATCTGTTAGCTAGGGTTCATAATCAAATTAGTTATTCACCATAGGTTGTTCTTAATGCTAGATTCTGGATTGATCACCTAGAACTTAGATCTTAGGTTAATCAATTAGACACGAAAGTGTGATTGATAATCTGATAGAACCCAAGGTGAGCAAAATAACTATCTGCAAGGAAATTTGGTTTAGTTGTTTTGTGAACAAATCAAACTTGAACTTAATGCAAGTTTAGTCTTTAGGATTTGCAAAGAAATTTGGGATTCTAAGATTTAAACTTAAATAATTCTCGCAACGAAAGTTGGTTAGTTATAGCTTAGTGTTTTGAGTTCAAGAACCGTGCTAAATTCTGAATCCTGATTAATTGGTTTATCTGCATTATCTGATTTCATGAGAAATACCTTGAACCTATTTTCCTCCATTGAATTTACAACTCTTTAAACTACATAATTGCTTCATGTTTTATTGATTTACTTAGCTTAATTCGAATCTATATAATCTATTGTGTGATTCTTGAGTCTTCGTTGTTCGACCCCTACATACTGCAACTACAAAGCTGTTAGAACTTTAAGGTATTACATTTTGAGCTTATCAAAATTTGGCGTCGTTGCCGAGGACTCTTAATTCGCCATTAGATTTTAGTCTAGAATTTCGACTAAGTTCGATAGTGTCGAGCGACACCACCCAGTGTCGGTCGATACTCATCGTTTTATTTTACTCTTTTTCTTATTTTTGTTACTTACGTGCTTTGTCTTTTGTGTTTCAGGTGTATGCCTACTCGCGAAAACCAGGAGGAACAAGAGCACTCAGCTAGTTAATCTTTCCAACAAGGAGCTAGCAGATTTGGAACGCACAAAAAGGAAAACAAAGAAGCTAGCAGAGATGAATAATCCAGTGGTATTGACTCGTGATGATGCTGGAGCTTTGAGAGACCAAGAGGGTCATTTGTGCAATGAGAGAGGGCAACGACTTGATGGAGATGGAAACGTCATTATCCCTCCAGTTGTTGTTGATGAGATTGTCGCGCCAGTTGCGCGCGACAATCTGGGGAATGTTGGGAATGCTATGGTTGATCGAGGTAGGACAATTGGTGAGTACAACAAGCCTGATCAGTTCTATGCCAATCGATCAGCGATTCGCCCTCCTTCTTTTCAGATGAATGACTTTGAGTTGAAACCTGCATACTATACTCTTGTGGGTCAGCACCCTTTTCATGGTCTTTCTCATGAACACCCCATGGATCACATTGAGAGGTTTGAGGACTTGGTTACTAGCATTAAGTACAATGGAGTGTCCAATGATTTCCTTTTCTGTAAGCTCTTCCCATACTCTCTTGGTGGAGATGCAGCTTATTGGCTTAAACAGTTGCCGCCTGGATCACTGACTACCTGGGAAGAGACTAAGAATGCCTTTTGAGCTTATCACCCCCCCCCCCCCCCCCCCCCCCCCCC